>OMLF01014183.1:8441-44818 GCA_900302615.1 Holocentrus rufus
ACATGAAACGCCTTAAGTAAGGAACACACCTTTTCTTTGTCCTGCAGCTCCCCTATTTCTGCAAAAAAGGCACAACTTATACTGTGGATTTGTAAAGGATAAAAATAAATTGTACACAATGTATTATGAACACTAAAGTAAATGAACTCTATGTGATACTATATTAATGAAATTTAATATAGATGTATGCATTTCTTTTTCTTCTATAGAGTATACACACATATACCTATATTTGATAATCTCAAATATGAAAGCAGCCCTTTATTTAGGAGTGAGCTCTTAGTGAGTTTTATTTTTATTTTTTTTTTCCTGATGATCGACAGAAGCTTTAGTGTATAGTTTGCTTAGGGCCCCGGTGAAGAGACCGCACGGAGCGCTGATCAGCACCATCGCAGTTCTGCGTCATAAAATTCCAAGGTGTTTCATCCTTTCAAAGGGGCGCCATCTTTGCGTGGAAACCGTTTTGTAGCTACAACAACTCTGCACTTCCGTGGATCAGTGTGAACTTGCACAGTCAGGCGGATCAGTCATGGTGCTCATCGCTGCTCTGAACACAACATGGACCAGTGGGACCAGTCATAATTTGCCTGGGTTTGATTTAGCAGTTCATCTATATCACGCTGTCTGTTGGTTATGGCCTTGGTTGGGACGTGAGCCATATCTGTGGTCTTTTCACCCTAGTAGCACAATGAGAGCTATATAGAGGCATGTGTTCAGACACACTCACACATACTATACACTGGACTGGCGGGCCATTGAAATGATCGCCCACTGAGTTAGGATCGTTTCCTCTCAAGCGGTTTTGTCTGTCAGTGGTAATGAAGTATGCTGCATCCAAACTGTGACTCGAGTTAATCTTAGTGGCATCACCTCTCCTTTCCTTTTTTTTTTCTCCTTTCTCTCTCCCTCTCACCCTCCTTTCTCCCCTTTCTTCTGAATGTGAAGATGCTAACTCACAGTTGGTCTTAACATGGGGTTTAGTCCCTCTAAACAACCCTGTCTTTGCCATTATATCCCCGTGCCATTTCAGCATCTAGATTTTGTATATTTTTGTATTAATTTTTCTTACCTTTAACAGACTATATACATTTAAGTGTAAGGCTCTGCATGCTTCATTCTGGCTCTGTAGCCAATGGTAGCATCAGTATCACCATTTCTTTTTTTTTTTCTGTTTCTTTTTTTTGTGTTGCTGTTGCCAGTTGGAAAATGATGATGATGATGGTGATGATGATGAATGGCTTGCTGCAGACATATATAATAATTGAGTGTATCAAGAGGCTGGACAGCCTGGGAAAGTGTAAATAAAATGTTCACAATATTTTTACCTAATGTTAACAGAGCTTTTTTGTAAATGTATCTTGTGCTCAACTCTGCTGTATCAATATGACATGGATATTGTAAATAATGAATAGCTCAATCAGTCATCCATCCTCATTGGTTAGAACTATGACATTCACATTTCAGTGCTCACCCTGTTAAAACTCTTGTTTTCTATCACAGTATAATATCAGTGGCAAAAAAAAAAAATGATTTTAATAGTTGTTGGACTGTTGGGGAAATCTTGGATGATACCATGGCAGTTTCAGGCCAGGCGGAGTCCAGATGTCCACCAATCTGCATCTCAAGTCAAGTGTGATGAGAATCACAAGCACAATCCCAATTTTCTTAGCAGTCTAGCTCTATGCACTTTTATGTTCAGTGGTTGGAATTAATTTCAGATCGCCTGTTTTGAGAATTTCCAGATGTGTAACAAAGTCAACAACTCAAGAAAGGGACACGATTAGCTCGTTCATATTAGATAAAACACAGAACTGTTTAGTTAAATTGTTAAATCCTGTTTCACTGAGAAAGAAAAGCCTCAATATGATACTCTGGTGGCAACAACACACAGATACTTTTCTCCTGATCACATCTGACCAGATATCTGATCCCAAATCAATAAGATATTGTATGACATCAGAGAATAATTGTAGTGCATCTTAATGAACGTAACCTGATGTATGTATTGCTGTCATGTATGCTGTACTGCAAACCATCAGTCACTCTGCAGGAAGAAAACGAGAAGACTCACGATGTCAGGCTTTCAAATTTGACCTCCCATCTACTTGTTCATTCAGTCCATATTGCCACCTGAGTTCTGATTCCAGGAGGTTTACAGTCAGAAAGAGAACCACGATGGAGAGAGAGAGCCGTGATAGATCTGTCTCTGTAGCTACACCCACTCATTTATTCACCCAGTTCAGCCAGTGCGAGAAAAAGATTAATCTAAATATAAAGCTATAAATAAAGTAAAAGATGTTGTATGTTTTCTAATATCTTGTAGAAAATACTTTTGTAAGTATGTTGAAAGTAAAGTATTTGCTGGATTCTGCTTCCTTCGACGACAGTGACAAAACAATAATGTACAGAAGAATTTGTTTGTGTTGACAAAATAATGTGGCTGTGCAATTTATGTACATTTGCAACTAGACCTATTAAAGTTTTATTTAGCTATTTTAAATCCCGGCCTTATGTGTCAATTGCTTGCATTGTTTTCCACGAGGAATTTTATTATTGTATAACGGAATGTAAATGAAGCTTAATTTGAGCCCAGGCTAATATGGTGACACATATCACATGTTCATTAAATACTAAAGAAGGCCTAGATAGTTGACAAGGGAGCTCTAGATAAAAATGGAACATTTAAAAAGTGAACATATGTTCAGAATCAGGGTCCAAAGGGAGAGAAGAGGGTATGATAGAGGGATATAAAAGACGGGTTGTGAGTGGTGCCTGCTCCTTAGTGCGCCTGACCTACATACTGCCTGATTGTTATTCCCCACAGTAGGCAGGAGAAACCCTGAAATGGTCCTAACAGCCAAAATGGAGGGTATAGCATATGCTTCAAAATGTCTCCCATCTTATAACTAATGTTGAGTTTCAAACACGAGTTATGCTCTTCGGTTCTATCAAGAGGAATAAAATTCTATCCTCTCAGGCCACATCCACATATTAGACTAAGCTGTTTGTTTTGAACTGAATAACTTGAATATATTTTTTACTGACTCTGGCTCCGTGACTGGGATGCTGGGAGAAAGCGGACTTCATTAACAGCAGATCCTCATCATGGGTATTTTAGAGGGAGGCTCCTATTGGGTTAATTGCTCCCTGTGAGGCTCGCTTATTTCCTTGGTCAAGGAGAACAAGCTCCCCGCTACCAACTCCATCCAACACTGTGTGGGGTAAGTGAACACATTTAAGATGTCAGGCCAAGAAAACTATTTACCAAGCTTAACCGTCTCAATTAACGGACAATACTCTCTCTACAGCTCCGATTATCAAAGGATAGGAGACAGAGACACACTGGCCACATGTTGATGGAAAGGTTGTTGGCTGCCGAGGACACTCAAGTAGCTTAGGGCTGCCTGGATCCACCTCTAAGTGTATGTCAAATGGAAATGTCATGGTTTCCTCTGCTTCAGGAAAGTCTATGGGGTAAAAAAAAAAAAAGAGCTTAAATAATAAGCACTGGCCGCTCACATAATTACAGATTATTTAATGAACACGTATCTCACCTGACTTGTCAAATCTAAAACAGAATAGTTAATTGTTGTAGAATGATGATCAGTGGTACTATTGCACCTCGGTGTTAATATAAAATACTCCTCTGAACTCATACCTGCTCTCTTCGTGATTCTATGTTTGGAGTAATTTATACAAGCCAGGCCCAGACCTTCATTCAAACTCTCTTCAGATCAGATGGTTGTGATGTAAGAGCAAGTCCAGAAAAAAAGACGTCTGCACACTATGTAGATGCTCCAACAGTCAACTTGTGATGCAAGAGCAGACAATTTTACCCCCTGCTACATGTCTTAGCCTACATTTACTGCATAGATTCAATATGTGCAATAGATAATAGTCACAGATGGATTTTTTAAACAAGTTCTTAGTACTTTGTAAATTGATTGTATGAGCTATATGAGCAAGTTAATGACAACTGTGTTTTAAAAATGACAAATATGATTTATCTAATATTTATACATTCTTAAAAGATAAAACTACAGTATCTTAGTTTGGCAAGTGCTATTTACCTGTAATTTGCTATATGTTCCACAAGAAGGCAATATACTCATATTTTGACTAACAGATCAGCTACAGCCTCATTCTAGTTTACCCTTTTTTCCCTGCTGTACTTTCCTATTCATTTTCACTGGGAGTCACATATAAACATTTTTGCAAAGCCTGCAACTTAGCCTGCAACCAAATAAAATACCAAAAGTTATGTCATTTTGAAATTACACATTGAAATGAATGGCCACAGTACACCGTAATAAACATGATAGCAATTAAATTAATTAGAAACTCCATAATGTAAACTACAGTTCAGTGTCAAAAGTGGAAATGTGAGAGTTTAATAATACAGAAACAATGGAGGAACTGCATTTGTACTGGCCAGCACCCATAAAAGACAGTGGGAAGCATCCTGGGACAGGAAGGTGTTTTGAGTAGGGGGCGCTGTCCAGCCCGTTACAGGCCTAACACGCTTTTCCCTTCCAATATGTTTTACAAAAATGGTCTTAAACATCTACAAAACATTATTTTGTTATATCAAATATCTCCCCCAAAGCTAAATTGTTGTATTAATTTGGTATTTATTTTCTTCATGAAAAAAAATTAAAAATTAAACACAATTTGTATTTTCACTGTGCTCCTCTACCCGTGACAGTCTTAACAAATGAAACAGATGAAAGTAGTATGGATTTTTATTTTATTTTATTTTATTTTATTTTTTAAATCATCGCACACAGTCTGCAGATAGTCTAGAGTGGCATAACTGATTTGCTCATGCTATTAGAATTGTTTCACTGATTTTTAATTTTTTTTTTGGATAGGTTGGATAGGTGATGTCCACATCTCAACCATGACCTATAAACATTTCGGGATTTTCCTGACTTTATTTGTTGTGGTTTGTTTTCTGTTTTTGTTTTTTGCCATGCAGACCATTGTTCCAAAAAAAAAACAAAAAAAAAACATTGCAGCCAAGATGCCATTGCTGCTTCACCATAAGTCTATGGCTCTTAGACAGGTCTGCAAGTCAGCAGGTGGGAAATATGGCAGAATTACCAGCTTGAAGTGATGTAATAATCTTGGCTTAAAATGTAGAGTAGTTAGAGTTACAAAAATCTCACAAGTGCAAATGTCCTATTTGGGCAGGAACATTTTTTGAAGAATACCGATAAACTTCATTAGGCTTTTAGGCATGCCAGGACCTGCAGGTGCTGCCAGCAGAAACAATACCCTGTCTCTTGTACCAGCCAGAGTTTGAATAATAACTTGGATTACATAACCAATCACAATCATTAGGGGACATTCCAGATAAACAATGATTTGCATATGCGACTGCAATGATGGTGAATATTTGGAAACAATTTACCTTGCCAGAATCATGTTCTAGGAGGATCATGCTGTGCTTTCTCAATGGGTGACATTTTGCTGATGCTGAAATGGAAATTAAGTTATTGATCATGCTATTCATATTATTACAGAACATTAGACACGGTGCAAAAGAGAGTGGATGACATAACCAGCTCCTCTATGATCCCACAGGCAGTGACGCAGACTTTGGGCCCAGGCAGCTGATTACTGAGAGCCCTTTGTATCCCATATTACCGAGGGTCTTTTATCACTAACTCACTGAGCTCTTTCTTTTACTGTTTAGCCAAATGTGCACAATAGACATATCACGAATGCCGTGTACTAATAAACAAAGAAGTACTGATGAGTCAAATTTTATCGATTATATAATAGGTTAATATAAAGCAATGATGAAAAAGAAAAAAAGACTGGAGTTTCTTAATTTTATTTCAGACAAATGGAAAAATTTGAAGTTTCAATACTGTTCTGCTACCTGTACTAAGAGAAGAACTGCATGTCCACATTTTTCTTGCATCCAAACAGCTTCAAAAGTCATTGTAGACAAATCAAATGTGTAAATCAAACTGGGTTTACAGAATGAATCAGGGAAATGCATATCAACCCACTGCAGAAACCTCTGTGTCTCCCAATCAGACACACCAGGCCTTCCATCACCATGCATAAAGCAGAGCCTGGGTTTGTAAAGGGCAACACTCAAAACAAAAGGGTGAAATTAATGAACAAGAAAAAATATTATAGCTCATACCATTATCATCAGCACCTGATTACATATGCAGGGCTAAAGGGCAATTTTAAATAACATTAATTATCATCACAACAGCAAATGATGTTACAAGCTACTACATTGACACAGAAAAGTTTGCGATCCTAACTTTTCCCAGAACCTAACCACACACCTTGGAAGAAGCTGGAGAAGAGCTAGCTGGGAAATTGTTGTTGTAAATATGTAATAAGGCCTCCAAAATTCAGTGGTATTGAGAGATGTTTAATTGGCATGACATACAAAAGTACTTAGTGTCAAAGTAAGCTAAACTAGCAAATATAACATCCAGAAATTAATACAGTATGCCTTTAATCATCACAGATTGTTCAAGAGTATCAAATCAATGGATACATTTACCTGTAATGTGCATTTCAACATTTTTTGTTTTACTGTTAATGTCTGTCATTAATACATATTTTGTTTTGACACACTCTTTTTCTCAAAAAAAAAAACAAAAAAAAAAAAAAAACAAAGGCACAGGATTAACAGCCATAGATTGGCATACTGGCACTGACCACACTGTATATATTAAACTCATTTCAGAACATTACTGAAATGATCAGACCTATCTTAACAATGTGCTTCCAGAATAAAGCATAAACAGAGATAGTTCTGATCATTTATTGTACCTTAATTACATTAATTCATTCATCCACCCACCTACTCTAACTACCATTCCAGGAATTAAATGATAGCCAGACATACACACAGGAACTCACGCAGAAGCGTACACTTCAGTTCTTAAATGTGATGCCATAAAATAATCATTTTAAGTTTCTTAAAGAACCTTTAAACACATTCGAAGAGGAACATTAAAGGACACAAGAAGAATTATGTCAAACAGTTTTTTGAAGAATTCTTCAAAGTTTCTTGGAAGTTTATTTCTTTGTTTCTGTTTTTGTGTTTTTTTTTATAAAAGGTTCTTTATAGAGCCTGAAAATGGTTTTACAGGGACTCAAGCTCAAAGGGTTCTTCAAAAAATTAAATCGGTCTTAAAATATTGGAAACCTTTAATTTTCTGAGCCTGAAAGTATAGGGTTAGCCCTAACCCTATAAATACTATAAGTCATAAAGAAACACTGAAACATTTACATTTAAATACAATCACATCTTCAAAGCACACATCAGTGCAGTATCACTGCCTGTGAAACACACTTAAATACAAATACAAATGCAGCACTGAGGTACATTTCCATACAGTAACATTGTGCTCTTGAAATATATTTAGATACAAATGTAGCACTGGGGTACATTTCAATGTGGTAATGTCGTGGCCTTTAAATACATTTATTTTATTTGAAGTATATTCATTTGTTTATGATTACGGTGTATATGTGATTAAGAGTCCATTATGCACGTCATTTCAGTCCATCAGTCAGACAAGGTGACTATACTGAGAACAGCGGTTTTTAGCCAACAGTATGGAGTTGCTTTACCAGTCAAAAGCATCAATTAGCCTAGGACATGTCAAATAACACAAACATTGTCAGAGGGAGGTTATCTGCTCTGAATAAAATAAAACAAGGCATCATTTGACATCGCTTTGATAGTGGTTCTTTTTAACTGTCTTTTTAGCTTTTAGACAGTTAACATTTTAACTGTCAGTAGTCTTGATTGTATAAAATGTTGCACGGACATATGTTCTTTTTAATGTACAAATCTGTATAAATATCTGCTACATTACTGGATTACAATAATGTTGTGCCCCCACTGGATTCTCCAATGGTACATAAAGTAGACTAGATTCCATGACATGCCTAAATATTTTCCAGTCATGTAAATATATATTTTGAAATTCTAAAATAAAAAAAATATGGGCAGAAATCTATTTAAGCCTGAAAGGCAAATAAAAATAAATAAATAAATACATTTACTTTGTGGCTTACCATGTACTTCACAGATGACACATCACTTTGGGGGATGGATCTGGGTCGGGTCATCAGGCCTAACATCAGGGGGGAAACGGAGGCCACTATGTTGTGCCATATTTGCATCACAGGTAATTTGTATATTGAGAATGAAAATGCTTCCAGTTAACATAGGCAAATTCATTCTCAGAGGATGCCTTTTTTGTAATATGAGTGCAGTCAACTGTGTTAATTACATTTGGGAAACTGGACATTGCTGCAAACTGCACTTTGACATTGGCCTGTTCACCTACAATGTTCTGCTGCGTCACTTTAAAATAGCTGGCATCATGTGGCTCAGAGATGGCTGTGATATCCCCCCGAACTCTCCCTCAACTCACTCTGAACTGTCATGGCTGACAAAAATCCAAAAGTGGTCAAAACTTGTGAAGAGACCAGTATAGCATGATTTCTCTGGGTTGAACACTCAATTCAGCACACAGGTCCAACAGAATGGCTCTTGGTAAGCGAAATCTGCTGATTAAGCACTCATCATGGGACAGGAGGTCCCTGAACACCCGCTCCATTCTGATTCTCCTGATTGCAGCGTCCTCCAATAGTTCAAAAGCAGCCAATGCACATCGTTAGGCACCATCACTACAGTTTAATCAATGTAAATGCTCTCACCTGGAATTTAACACAACTGAAGGAGACAAATTGGGGGTCTGTTAAAAAATTGTGATTCACTTGAGACTAATTCACATAGGAGGCTCTGATGAACTGTTGGACGAACGGCTTTATGACTAAATCAGCAAACTAAATTAATGTAGTAGACATCCTTTTACTGCTGTCTCTGGTCCCCCCAAATTTTCCCGAAACCTCTTTGTTTACCTAAACATGTTGCGTTCTCTTTGTATTCTAATCTCAGATCGCACCACAATACTGCATAATTTGCTTCCAGGGACGAAACCCCTTGGCTTCCCTACAGGATTAAATTTGTATCTTCTAGCTTTTTTTTTTTTTTTTTTACCCCCCATAAGTTTGTGAACAATATGTGATGCAGTACCCTATAGGTTGCCCTTAAAATAAAAAAAAAAAAGCGTGATTAAGTGGCCTCTAGGTGGGGCTCTCACTGTGTGCAAGAGGTGCCCCCTTTTTTTTTTGCCCCTGCACCACAGACAGGCTATGTCCGCCACTGCAATATTAAAAATATGCTCCTCCTATAAGTTATTTCTCCACAGTGTCTGAAGTGCTCAGAGGTGATGGGTTCCCAACACTGTTGGCTACGTTCTTGGGGCAGTTTCCTTCTCCACTGGGACCACCGGCTGAGGAACAGTCTGTGATTTGTCGAAGAGGCATTGGCCTACGCTACACTCCTCTCAACAGCTGCCACCTGTTGCCAGTTCCACCACTAAAAATGTGAAAAAAACAAAAACAAGAACAAAAGATTGTCTTGGAAACAGAGCCATGTTTCTGGATTATAATACCTTTTTCATAGCTGCTGTCTCTGCTGCTGAAAACCATGTTGCTTTTCAGATTCACATGCGCCAGACGGCTCTTCCAGCCGCAGCTATTAGCGGCAGTGCGCTCAAATCAACTCAACTGCGGCTGTGCTCATTTATATTATCAGGCATGGTAAATCACCTGCTTAATCGAGTTTAAAACTATGCCAAGTACAGCACTGACAGCTATACTATAAATACTGCCTGCTGCCCTTTCAGCTCCAATCTGTAAACTTACTCTGATGTACAATAATTAGAATATCTCGCCTCAGCTGCTGAGAAGTTCACACCATGCCATAGTTCTCATCCACATAATGAACATTGTTTTTCTCTGACAAAATTATCTGTTGACGTAATCTATCGTGTTTGACAGGAGGGAAGAGGAAGACACTCTTCAGATTTGGGTTGCAGCGTAGCCACAAGACTGTATTTGGAAAATTTTGCACTCCTTCGGTTTTTGGATCAGGCTGGTTTGGCTTATGATGACAAAATGTTCATGTCGCCGCTATACTGAACCTCGCTTGCCCCCTGATCAACCTCATGCTCATTATCTGCCTCCTACAGGAACTCAGCAAAACAAATTTATTCTGTACCAAATGCATTAAAAATACATCAGACTTATTGGTATTATTAATATTGTTATATGGGATTTTAACAATAGCTCATAAGGTTCTAGTTAGCTATTAAGTCAGTGTATCTATCTTCTTCTCTTTCAGTTTGCTCTTTTTTGCTGCTTGTCTGTGTTTCCTGCAGATAACAAAGTGGTGCATTCATGATGGAGACACAGCAATGCCTAATTAACCCGTCTTTAAAAGGAATACTCCAATGTTTTGGGCAAAATAACCTTTTTCTGACTTACCCAGAGTGAGACAAGATGTCCGATACCATTTTCACCTCTGTGCATCCACTGCTTCAGTTTCCACTTGCGTCATCCCTAAGGGGCTCACAGAATAAATGAGCCTCTGGCTTTATATAGTCCTTAAATGATGAGCACAAAAATACATGCATTTACGCACAACATGTCCACACAAATGCTCACTCACCCTTAAATCCATATCTGTGCAAATTTATTAGTTCAAAAAGTGAAATTGTGCAAATTCAGTAATATAGTACATTTAGGACACTCCCCTACACCATTTATTGTGTGTGTCTGTGTGTGTGTGTGTGTAAGAGAGAAAGAGAGAGAGACACAGAGAGACAGAGAGAGTGAGAGAGAGAGAGAAAGAGACTGCATGTAAAACAACTATGTGTGTATGCATTTAATGTGGTCAGCAGAAAAGCTGGAGCCTTCAATGTTATCCCTGAAGAGAGTTTGTGATTCCATGAGTGTGAGTGTGTGAGTGTGTGTGTGTGTGTGTGTGGATCATGATTATCCTTTGAGACTGCATGTAAAGGTGAAGGGAAGCAAACAGCTGCCCTGTAGAATCAATAAGTATATGTAAAACAGGCATTTCTTGCCATATTCTCTTCTACGGTGGCTGAGAGAGCTCAAAACACACTGCAAATGGAAGAAACGCAAACACAAGGCAAAACACATGCAACAACTTGGCAACACACACAACGTAACAGAATCATGCTGGAGACTCACAAAACGTCCGGACCAACTTGACAACACACACAGAGCATTACAGGAACGCACTGCAAACTGAGGAAACACAAGCAAACAGCAAAACATTTGCAAAAGCTTGACAACACGTGCAGCACCACAACGCTGCAAATTGAGAAATTTTAATTCTGTTGTATTTTCCTCCCATCCTATGTATGTAAAAAAAAAAAAACACCTCACCTAATCCACCAGCATGCCTTTGTGTTTCCTACTAATGTCCTTTAGAAACATTTCCATCATGTTGTGCATTTTGCAGCATTTCTGTATTTGCTCGACTTCTCAATTTGCAGCACATATCTGTTCCATCACCAGTGTTGTCAAGTTGCTCTTTGCTTGTGTTCCCTCAATTTGCAGAACATTTATATAATTCTGTACGTGTTGCCAAAGTGGTGCAAGTGAACTTCCAGGATGGCAACTGGCTGAGCCAGACAAGAGGAGAGAGGTTTATTTTTGACATAAAATTCATGACCATTAATTCTAAAATCTACTCAAAATTGTAAATAACCATTAGAGCTGTGCCAGGCAAAAACAGAATGAGCACCTTAAAAGGAAAAGTGATGGACCTTAATATGCTAGCTAATGACCTGCTCGCCCTGACCATCTTTGAGTTGAAGGCTGGACTGGAGAAAAACCTGGTGGCAGTCTCTTCAGAACTTCAGGCTTCTCTTTCGCCTGTACAATCATCACTGGATGTTGTTTGTAAAAAGATTGAGAGTTGCTGCCCCCCCACTTCATGGAAATGAAGAACTCCCTCTCAGATCACAGTAACAGCCTAGAATAACACTGAGGAGTGCAAGACTACACAAACTATGCTAGATGAGCGAACAGTAGAAAAACAATTAAAAAAATGTTGCCGCATGTGTTTTGCCTTTGCTTGCATTTCCTAAATTTTTCAGTGTGATGAGCTCTCTAGGCCACCGTACATTTCCCTCGCTGAATCACACTGCGTTCATACATGAGCAAGGAGGGAGGGAAGGAGTAAACCAGCCTCCCTACAACCCTCACTCTATCAATCCTCCAACCCCCTGGAGATATCTTCCTCCTCTGAAGGAAAATACAATCAAGTTGAGAACAGTTCTCTTCCTAGTCGGCCAGCAGGGTCAAGCCAGCCCGTTGAGACTCTTTTCATGTCCCCCTTGTGGGAGCTGCAGAGAAGAGATGAAGGCCTAATGTCCCTGACCCTGTAGAGAAGGCCGGAGGCAGTGGTGAGGGCTTGGATGGCTCGCTGAGGCCCCCTCTAGTCAGTTCTCCACGTTGGCCCTGAGCGTGTTAGGCCTGAGTCTCTGATGCAGCCGGTAGTCCTGGCTGGCTGCTCTTCGCAGGGGGGCCGGGGAGCCGAGTTGGGGGTTGGTCAGGCCCAGCACCTGAGTCTTGGTGCCTCGTGACAGGGCCCTGCTGCAGCTCAGAGAGCGCCTGTCCTCCGGCCCCAGGCTCCCGGCACCGGACTGGGGTTCAAGGTGAGCCTCACACAGCTCCAGCAGTGACACAACCTGCTCCCTCAGCACCAGGGATTTGAACCTGCGAGCTGCCATGTAGAAGAAGGCCTCCACAAACGCCTGCAGTCCCATACCTGCCAGAAAGAGTGGAGATGAAACAAGAATGAAAAGGAAGGGAAAATACAAGCAAAGAGAAAATGAAATCAAAAATAGAAGTGTATGCTGTCTCACATGATTTAATTATACTTTCAGGTTAATTCTTTTTTTCAAACTGATGGTGGAATCATTTTGACTGATAATGGAATACTGTGTTCAGTACAAAGTTACACATTTTGGGTTTAATTGCCTGTTTACATCAAAGAACAGGAGATTGTCCTCTTTTTCTCACAAGTTCCTCACAGTCTCTTCAGAACTTCAGGCTTCTCTTTTGCTCATATAATTATCACTGGATGCTGTTTGTGAAAAGACTGAGGGTTACGGCCCCTACATCATGGAAATGTACTGCAAGGAATTCGTATTAAAGGATAATAACACACTGAAAACTAATGTAGTGTGATTTTGAAAAACTGTGTTGTAGCCCCATGTTGTTTTAGAACATCCACATCACATAACACACAATATAATGATAATAATGTGATAAATTCACAATAATATAATAACGCCCACAAATATAAACAAATTTTGCACTTGACTCAGTTGAAAATGTAATCTTTGCTGTATAGTGGCTGAAATTTCATTGACCGATATTTGGCAGCATTTCAATGTAACAATTTGTACAACCTACACAGCTTATTTTAATGTTTTAAATGCAAAATAAGTTAAATTAACCCCTTAAAACTCTGCCAATTTGTTTCAAATTTGTACAAATGTTTCAAAATTGGTGTTGATTTTTTTTTTTATGTGTGAATTTTTTTTAATAGTGTAAATCAAAATAAATTTTTAAAAAATGGTGTCAAATTTCTTTAAAATTTGCATCAAATTTATAAAATTCCACTGGCGACCTGCCAGACTCTAACAGGCTGAAGTAAGTCTTTCCAGAATAGTTAGATCTATCAGCAGCTAGGCTGGCTTTTAATCCTGGACCATCTAAAAAGTATCCACATATTTCCAGGACTTTCCCATCTCTCAATCTCCCAAACTTTCAGATCCAAAAAGGCAATTTTACACATCCAGCAAGTTGGCCTTGACCGACTTTAAACACAAACAAGGTCTCCTTTTCTTTAAGCCAATGACACCATAAATGCGACTCTACACACTTTCCACTGAACCATTTAAAACAAAGACTCAATCAGGAAAAGCACGAGCCTTTATTCTCCTGAGCACAGAGTGTGACATTGTGAGGTTTATCGCAGTGGACACATAATCTGAGTTTTATGACTGAGCTGAAATAAGCGCATTTGCCATCAGTTCCTTTAGTCTGCCCTTTCTATTTTGTCCTTTCTAAACTCAATATTACCTTTTATTCCTTTTGTTTTCTTTTTTCATTTAGTATTGCAACGGTCTTCGATAAAACGCCACTGGGAGAAGGTGAAATTAAAGACAGAGGGGGGAAATTAGGATTCGGAGGAGGAGGGGTAATCACTTTATCATTCTTTTGAATTCTCGCTGCATACCTATGAGCTGGTTTCACATTCATCTCACCATCTCTCCTATACAGGTCCTTCATCCTGGTCCAGTGCAGCACAGCCAACTAATATTCAATTAACCAAACCACAGCCGCATCACTGCATCCATCCCCTCCGTCTTGAAAATATTTTCAGGTGCAGTCTCTGAATAATTCATGTGGATAGTCTCTGGGTTGTGACTCTGTGATCCCTGCTTATTTCAATTATGGGAGCAGCGAGTCAGAGGGAATTTGATGAAGAGTGAGGGGCCATTAGCTCAAAGCACAACACTACTCACTCCAAGTTTCTAGGATACCCAGCTCTGTCTCCTCTATATATTAGGCCTTTGTTGTGTTTCAGCATTCATGCGTGTGTGTGTGTTACCTGCTTCTTTGGAGTCTGACACAGACCCCGCCCCCGACCAGCGACGTGTTATATCTATGTAGAGGATGTCCACTGATGCCATGGAGAAGGTACTGGTGCTCAACTTACAGTTCCTGAAAAACAAATGCATCATCACAACTTGTAAAGGCAAAACTTCACAGTCTTATACGCGTCTTAGAATTTAGACGGGGATGGGATGCACACCTACACCCATGCACAGGGTCCGCGCAGCCTCCTGAGAGCAAAATTCAAACCCTTTTCAAGCACTTTCAAGGTGCTTAAACCAACATTTCCAGACTCTCCTTTAAGCCTTTATCATCTAATCTAAATTGTTTAAATGCATCTGCGAAAAATAAAGTTTACAAATTTGTTTATTCTTTTCCTTTACAGCAATCAACGTATATTGTCACTTTGTTTATTATTTTTTTTACCAGCTGCTCATATTAACTTTGATTGTGGTTTTGATCAGGATTATTTAATGCTTGCTAATTTCTAGAATAAAGGATTGTTTCAAATATTAAAAGATTTTTGACATGAGTGATTGTGTAGATGAAACACCAGATTATGTTGAAAATCAACCAGTTTTCAAGGAGTATATTTGAAATCTTGAATATGTAATGGTTAAAATTTTCCAAACCTTTAACCAAACCTTTAATTGAACACCGACTTACCTGACAAAGGTGCGGAAGGCAGTGGGGCCCAGGCGCATGTTGCCCTTGACCCCCAGGAAGCGTATGAACAGGGCTGTGATGCGCTCCACCAGCCGCAGGTAGTTGAACTGCTTGGTGTATTTGGGGTAGACCTGCTTTAGACACAGGGAGGGTAGAGCTCCTCCATCATCCTGACCCTTCTCCTGTGATATCGGATCCATCAGGATGTCCTCCGCAGCCCTTGGTTTGAAGCTTGAGATGGGGAGCAAAAGAAGAATGACAAATTAATAAATAAAAAGATTTCTGTGAAAGATTTTCACAATTTTACATCTAATAATAGAAGTATGCACCTTTCTCACATATTTTTGTTGCTGTCATATAGTTTTGTCCATGTATTTTACTATGATTTTTTCTCACAATCACAGATGTACAATACAATATTTTCCACAGGGCCAAATAACTTTCTCACATAACAAATTGTATTTATGCTGCCAAAAGCAGTGTTGGAAAGTGGAAAGAGGACTGCTGTAAAAAATGAATAGGTTAAAAACTATCAATTAAAAATAACGACAAAATAATGTCGATGAACATAAAAATAGCAGAAAAAATAAAGCTAGCCAGTGCGCAGCATCAGTTGTTGTTGCAGATGAACTCTTGGAATTATGATTACCAACATTCACCAGTGTCAAAGTCAAACAAAGAAGAGACACATTCTGCTGTGTTATGCTCTGATAGGTCTGCTGTCTTTCAATATCATGATAGTCAAAACACTGTGTAGGCAAAATGTTTTGTTAGCATTGACCAAACTTAATGAATTCCACACCTGCTGTGCAAAATGCTTTGCTGGCTCAGTCAAATTGTAAATTAAATATTTGCACACAAATTCTATTTGCTAGTTGACCTTTTCTGGCATTTTATCAGGTTGTGTGGCTTAAGACTTCAACTGAAACTAATTAAATGTATTAAAAAGTATGCAGTGTACACATATAGTGCAGTGTAAGCATGCTAACTAAAAATTGTTGCAAAAATTGTCTTTTTAATCAGTTAGAGGGGTACTGATATACAATAGGTACTGAGACTGTGTGTGTGTATGTGTCTGCAGGGTGAACACACACAAAGAGGCGAGGTCACAGTGAGTGATCTACAGTGTACAGGTGTATGGAAGCCGTCCTGCTGAGACATATTGCTGTTACAGGTCTGTGTATGTTTATGTGTCTGTTTTGTCCGGTGGCAGAGCTGTGTAACAGCCTACAGGCCTTGAGGACCAAAAGACCAACCTAATGGGCTTACATCAGCTGATTTACAGATAGACCACCTCCAGGTTTAGATAAATGCACCTAGCTTTTCACTGGACACTGCACTTATAGAGGTTAGCATGGTGGAGGAGGAGGGAGGACTAATGCTGTGTGAAAGATAAATACTGACTCAAACTCTCCATTACCTCACCTCACAGTCTCTCTCACTCCCCTCTGCTAAAAAATGTGCAGGGTGTGTGTGTACAGATGATCACTTAGCAACAAACGTTTTTAAGACTGAGCAATTATGTTGAGTTGTATGTTTGGAGTACATTTATTAGTACATTAGTTACAGTAATTGTGTTTTGTTAATGGCGGCGTACAGGAAGTAGTTGGTGGGGAGGAAGTGGAGGGAGCTGGTGTTCTTGTTGTAGTTGGACAAGAGGTACGATCGACATCTTGGATCGAAATCCAGTCGAATCGCGAGAGGGCAAGAGATTCCCAGGCCTGATTCACACTAAATTGCATTTTTAAATGTATACTTCTGCTCCTGCAGACGGGTTAACTGTTGTATTTAAGTCATGAAGTTTCAGTTTAGGGGTTGATGCTGCAGGGTGTTATTTTTTCCAAAATGCTATATTTATTTATTATTATCTCTGCCAGGAAATCATGTGTTTGGTCAACTGTGTCTGTGTGTCTGTTTGTCTGTCTGTCCATGGCTAATCTCACCAACTACTGGGCCTGGGAGTATGGGAAATTGAGCCTTTCTATTTCCTATAACACGAAAAAACATCAACTTATGAATAAAAGAGAGAGTGAGAGAAAAAGAAAAAGAACAAAAAACAGGGAGAATTATGCCAGAAACATTTGTTAACATTGTACTTTGGTAGTAAAAAGTAATAGTTTTTACAAGAAGAAAAAATAAAAGTATTTAAATAGCTTTTTTCAATTGTGGCTTGTGTTTTTGAATTTTTGGGCTTCATGACTGTCAACACACAAGTGTCACAAATTGCAGTGAATCGTGATGAATTGAAAAATCGTGATTATCATGATTGTAATTGTGATTCCCAGTCAAATTTTCTGTATTATTATGATTATTATTATGATATTTGGGAATATTTTCTTTGTATAACATTTGGGTTATATGTTTTACCCTTTTCTATGTTTCAGAACCACATTCGTACGCCACCCTAACTTTGAACAGTCAATAAACCAGCTTTGTGGAAGAACAGTGTCCATGAGTCAACCTCTAAAATAACAAGTAAAAACAGTGTGTGTGATCTGATCAGACTCCCTGTAGTGATTCAAACTTTCCAGACAAACACAATCAACCACAGTCATAGCTACTGTAGTGACTATGTCCTATACTTTAGGCACTATGAGCTGTTAATAGGGCTGAATTCTTTTGGACGTGTACTCAGAAAAACGATGTCCAATCTTACCAATACTTTGAAAACAGTGTGTGTTTTTTTTGGCCTCACCAACGCATTTTCACCACTTCCAATAAGTCTGCAACAGAATACAGCCTGTATATTCTTAAACGTTATCTGAGCACAATCAAAATCTGTTTGCTTCCTGACATGAACTTAGATTTCCTGTGGCTATCCTTGGCCTTCACCGTACGTCGCCCACTGCTCGGTGTAAGATTACACTTAAAACAGTAAATCAAATACACAGCTCCAAAAGCTACTTAATCCAAGATATTTTCACAGACCAACAATGATGGGAATATCTTCAAATATCCGCATCATGGCCTGCCAGACAGAGAGAGGGCAACAAAGGAGGAAAATTGGGTAAAAGGTAAAGAACGTTAGGCGAAGAAATGGAGATACGATTCTTCTGAAGCCCACCAAATGTTAGCAGAGAGCTCTAATTCGGCTGTCACCTGCCAGCCTAAATGCTCTTGATGGCTTTATGCTGAATAAAAGGGCTTAGAGTTGCTTTTCCTCTCTCTCTCTCATATCTATCCCACACACCCACACGTTCTTTGTCAGAGTCGAGGTGAGGAAGAATTCAGGGATCAGAGAAATTTCGCGTGGCGCTCGGCACCGAAAGATCCTATACAAAGCCATGACTGCTGACAGAATGGGTGGAAACCTTAAGTTTTAAATACCACTGTTTAGGCTTGACCTTGGCTATCCCCAGAATGCACTCTGCCTTACCTTTCAGAGTGTGTGAGTACATGTGAACGGCGTTATAGCATATTATATGTGAGATGCTTCTGTGATCTTGTCACTCCATCCTAAGATACTAAAGCAGATATTATGTTGTATGTATATGCTTTCTGTTCTGTACCTAACACACACACACACACACACCACATTATGGCTTATAAATCACCTACACTGATGTCATACTAAGAGTTAATAGGCTGAGTAAGCCGAGCGCCACTGATGTCATCACACTCTTCTCCCCCTTTTCCTATAATCGCCATGTATTTCTTCTTCCCTTCCCCTAAAACACCACTTTTTCTCGTCTGCCGTTTTACGTTTACCAATTTGCTCTCACCTTGTGTTCTTCACACAGCATCACCTACCACTCTGTTCAATTCCCAGGTACTACTCTCTGCCTCTGTTCTGCCTCTTTACTGTATGCCCGGTCAATTTTCTCCTCCTTCCTTTCATGTATGAGGATAAAAGGGTCAGCCTCAACTCTTCGTTCTGACTGACTGAATCCCATCCATCCCACTGCAGAGCAGCTGCCAGTTACTGCAACACAAGTGTATTTATTGACGGGCCATCTGTGCAGTAAATACACCGCTTCATCTCCCGTGCAATATAGAAAACATTTGGTTTGCGCTCTTCAAGTGTGCTCAGACAGCGGTTGAAAATAACAATCTGAAAAGAAAACAAAAGAAAAAAACCCAGCCATTATTCGTTATACTGCTGAACAAGATATCATCCAAGTCCATGCAAGTGAATGGAAGCAGAGAAAGCTCTTTGCATTCCAATGGGGTCCGTGCAAATTTAGTCTGCAAGAGTTTGGCATCAAAACTCAATACTGATGCAGAATGCTGACCCAGTACGATGTCGTCTCCCATCATCAGCCACTGCCATGTGTTTCCCTCATTAATCAGCACTGAAGATATTCGAAAAAAAAAACCAAACTTGTGCCAATTTTTAAGCTTCATTTATTTTTAATTCTGCACTAAGGTGGAGACTGGAGGAAGAGGACAGCTTGTCAGCACGGTTTGTTTAAGGGCTGTGAGATGAAGCAGTCATCATTTGAGTTTTCAGTCTCAAGCAGCTGCTGCCACATCTTCCGTAATGAAGCTTTCGTTCGATAGGGATGGCATTTAAGAGATTATGCTCAGAGTGTGTGCTCTCTCACCCACACACAAGTGCATGTGTACTTATATGTGCTTAGATGGTCACACAGAATGAGGAGGACGGCATGTTTAATGTATTCTCACTTTATGGCTATGCTGTTGGCCGCAGTGCTGACTGCATTTTTTTTTTTTGGAGAACATCTGAGCTAATAGCTAATTTAATAAGCATTAGCACTAACAAGTTGGCGCACAACCAGCATATCCTCCCTTCACCTCGAGACTCATTCACTGCCTACAGGCCTGACAGTTGAGATTTCTCTGCAATCACAACCTGATATGAATGCTGAAGTTTGAACTCCCTCAACAGCAGCAAAGCCTTTTAGCGCAAATACAAGTTAAGTCTCAAGTCATTAAAGGGCAAGTCCAAGTCAAGTCTGTCAAACCAAGTCAAGTCACAAGTCTTAGGTGTTTATAATTGCAAATCATAACAAAACTTGAATCTCTCAATGCTAAACTTAGCTATTAAAATGTCACATGACTATTCTTTGTGGACCTGCAGACTTTTAATCATTTTTTTAGTTCTTAGTGATCACTTGACTGGACTTGGAGGAGGCCATGAAAATATGTTTTCTCATTATTCAAGGTAAAATATACAGGCAAAACTGTAATAGTGGGTGGTAGTAGGGAGCAGACAAAACACTGCTTTCTTCCCTGCTTGTTTTGCAGTGGCCTTGACCTCCACTGACACTAATAAATCTACTTGTTCCAATGCTTTACATGTTCTGATGAATGCTGTATAGACATGCATCAACATTACTTTTTGGTTAGCCAATGAAAATGAAGTGCTAACTTAGTGTTCTGTCATACCCTGTTATTTTGTGTGTGCTACATTTATCTCTAAACTAATAAAACACAATTCTGCTTTAAGACAGCTCTTGCTGCGTTCATGGGACCTCGGAATTTCTAACTCCTAAATATCAAAATCATGGCTTTTACGCTGCTAATTCAGGAAAATAGATGCTCTCTTTTTGTTGTGCCCCATGGAGTCTCTTCTTCTTGCGAACATTAATTTCTAACGAGGTTACACTATAAACTCCATGTTATTGCAATTTGGAAATTTACAAGACTAATATTCAAGAGTTTGAGTTCCCCTGAATGCAGCATTAACATAAGCAAGGCAAGGTGTGTCATCGATAATGCTAAATAAAACTTGATAGAGGGCACCGTTGGCAACTGTTTTGACTGTGTGGTGAGTTTCCTGTTTTGTTTTTAAAAAAGAGCATTCATAATGGTTTTTCCCTGTTGGACTGTGATGAGGACTAGCACACATTTAGGATCACTGCACCTGCTCACTTTGCTGATACTACTATTCCATATCAGGACTTGACCTAAACATAACTCTGAATAGAATTCAGTTAGTTTACAATATGGCCAAAAACTGAATAAAAAGATAATATACAATAAAAGAGACCTTGGAAAATCGTAAAAAACAACAATGAGGATGGAGGCACACCAACATTATAATCCCACTGATATAAATCACATCACTAGGTGGGAGGGAGCCCAATGCACACTTCATTATGTGCATAATGGAATAGCTGGTGCTGAGTTTATACAACATTTTATGGGCAGACAGCAATGTGATATGGGTGAGAGACATCACTGCACAACAAGATGACCAAACAGAGACAAGCTGTTCAATTTCTCAAAAGATTTGATGCCATCTAGGGGCAGTTATACACTATAACATACCAAAATGCAAATCAATCACTGCCCCACAAAAAAATAAAGACCGTCACTTTTATTCAGCAAATTTGGAGAAAAAAATAAATAAATCGACTTCACTTTGAATTGAGCAGCGCCCTATTCATACAACAGGAGATTTTCATTCAGATGTTAACCAGAACAGGTTAACAGTACACAATCAGAGTTATGTGAAGATTTACAGCTAAGGTGTGAGCATTTACATTGTATTTAAGGTTAAATTTACTTGAACTTCATTATATTATTTACATACTGTTAAGTGAAGCAAATCATTAAGAGGTAATGCTTTTGTCAAGTACTGTAAACCACCGTTTGCAAGTTTCACAAGTTTTAGCACACAGGTACAGAGATGAGTGTCTCACCACTAACAAACTGAGGTCATGAGGTCTGGGTCAGATTAAAGAGTAGGTAGGAACTCAGATTCAAGGTTCAAGAAGATGAGAAAACGTTCAGCTGAATAGAATTTCCATTGAGAATACTACAGTACATCGCAGTCTTCCTCATCCATGCATACATCAGGTAGTCAGAATGTATGATGAGGTTCTGATGATCCAAACTGGATGGAGTTAAAGCAATGAGGATCAAATATAATGTGGGGTGGCTGGGTGTTATATCAATATGCTCCCTGTCCCTGTCATGCATATGATAACAGAAACGAAGGTATTATCCCTGAGAGGCTATTCCTCTCACTTGCAGAACAAGCAGATCCAATAGAAGATACAGAAAATAATCTCAGAGAGGGGAAGTTGGGGGGAGAAAGAGAGAGAGAGAGAAGCAAGATACAGAGAGAGGGAGCAGACAGAAAGACTTAGCGCGCTTCATCTGAGGAGTGGAAAATAATCAGACAATTACTTCCTGCCACTTAAAAGCAAAAAAAAAACCCATAACAGACTGAGAAAAATAGTTATGAGGGTTGACCCGTGCCAACTCACAGGCCAGTTGTCCACACTTTGCAAAGTCACGTGTGATTTTTCCACCACAGCTTGGCCAGAACGTAATTTTTCCATTCATGACAGGATTATGCAGAGCTGCTCAATGGTGCATTTCTTAAACTAAGTGGATGAGGGACAGTGGAGAAAGATGTCATGCCCTTATTAGCAGGCTCTAAGACAAGTCCAGCATAACAGAGGGGAGAACGAGAGAGAGCAACACGGGTGGGACGACAGACTGTCGTCAGAGATTGTCAATGAACGGAATCTATTGGCGATCTGTACATTCTGCTCTGTTTTACAGGGGAAAACGCTCCCTTTTTTTCCGCTGACGAGAGCAACCTTTCTCCAGTTGATTAAATCTATTTCCCATCTACATAATGCTTGCAATTTGTTTTCCCAGATACTCTCTGCAGGCTGTTGTAGGCTAACGGAGACAGACTCTGGTAAACACATACTTGGTAAATAGACCTATTTTTCAATATATCACAGCAGGTCATGTATTGTGAATTAATTTACTGTACTTACCTACAATGACAGTGTGCTCAGTGGAAGCTAACAATGCAGTCATGTAAATGTTCTAACTGAGCAGTGGACAGTTTTACACGTCTCTAGGAACTTAAAGTGTCCAGTTACTGTCTACAGACATCAACATGTGAGTTTGGAGCAAACTGTAGAATTCACCTTCATTTCCCACTGCTGAGACTGCACAGAGACTGCAAAATCAATCTAAAGCACTGGTTCCCAACCTGAGGGTCCTGACCACCACTAGGGGTCGCCAAAGCTACACAGGGGGTCACGGGGCCTTCTTGATTTTTACTTTAAACTCTTTTTTAGAGATAAACAGTAGGCCTGTATCTCAGCATTCCATCCATTTCTGTGACGAAAACTAAATGAAACTGTTAATTTGAAAGTTTAGTTTATAATTTCGATATAAACTTAAAAAAAATCTCAAAGGATCAGGTCACAGTGAAGACCTGGACACAAGCTGCTATACTCACAGAGCCTTCACTCTCTGCTATACGGCTTATCCTGCATTAGAAAAGTACACAATTAAAACAGCCAGTTGCCAAGCATCAGGGAATTTGACATAAAAGAAGCCCTTTAACTATGTGTGATAGTTAAAAATGCTAGAAAATATACATAATACAGAGAGAAAAATCTGCTCAAAATAGACCAACTCATTTTGTACAAACTTCCTGCAGAGTTTGCGTTCACTATTTGGGTTAATTGTACAGTTTATTGTTTGTTCTGTACTGTTATTGTTATGCAATAAAAATGAAATATCCATAAAATATGTCACTTAGTCAGGGGTCATGAGTTTATTCAATGACAGAAAAGGGGATTCTTAAGGAAAACAGTTGGAAACCACTGATTTAAGGGGCTAAGGGCAGAAAAATGCAACACCCTGTGGCCAAGCCCTGATGCTGTAATAAGAAAATATAAAGTTTGAACTAACCCCACACTTCATCCCATTCCCCAGCTGGGTGATCCCCTACTGATCACTTACTGATGATCTTTGGGAGTGGTGTGTGATAGACTATACACTATTTTCCCACCCCTAGAAAGGGATCAACAGAGGGATGTAGCTCTGACTTCCAAACAGAAGTAACAAATGAAGAGGCTGTGAGAGTGAACTTACATCGATGTTTTGTTGCGAGCAGGGTCCATAAGGCGTAGAGTGTCCCTGATCACGCCCACTTTGACCTCTTCATCCACCGGACTGGGAACATACTCAAAAACCCCCGGTGCAACCTGGAGCCAAAACACAGAAACACCAGTTGTTATGGCACTGACAGTGATAATTGTGGTAACGATAATGACGATGATGACAATAACGTTGTTGACAGTCGCTCTTACCTCCTGTTCATGTTCTATCCTCATGCTGGGGTTGGAGTTGACCTCTAGTAATACTGGTTTCAGGTTCTTCATCAGCAGAATATCAAAGCCCAAGATCTGACACACACACACACACACACACACACACACACACACACACAGCATGAATGCATGCATCTCAGTTAAGTCAGTCAGTCATGTATTAAAGTAATTAAATCCCAGAAGGTAACAAAACAGCCCAACTCAAGAAAAATGATAGATTTCAGTGTCCTGTGGTTTTAAATACTGTTTACAAGATTCTCTTTTTTAAAGCGCTTTTATTCTGAAAAAACATGGCATTCAGTTTACCAACCTGGAAGCAGGTGGGCCCCGGTTTGCCAGGAGGTATATCCGCCTGGTAATAGACCTTGAGCTCAGGCACCACAGCAATGACCGTTTTGATGACAAGAGAAATGATGTCCGACCACACTTTCTTGATGTCCACGTCTTTAGCAGCTAAGCGGTAAAGCACGCTGGAAAGGGTTCGCTTGCTGCCTGTGCTCAGGCTGTCAGAGTGGACGAATTTCCCGCTGTGGACGTTGAGGGAGTAGTTGGTCAGGTGCATGAAGACGTGGCTCAGGTTCTTCTGGCTAGGTTCCTATAGAACAAAATCAGTCTTAATTATCAAGAGACGGGCACCTGCTCTAAAACCACTAAATCGCATAAATGTGAAGTACGTTACTTTAATTGTCTTAGGAAGAGTTTCACTGATTGAGCAACTTGATCACCCATGTTAAATAAACTGCCTGATCTTTTTTTTTTTAATTAAAAAAAATAAAATAAAATAAATGTAAATGTAAGTAAATGCATCAGATCATGCAGGAAAGCAGTAAAATGTCAAATGTATGAACAAATTTATGCTAGCCAGCAAAAATGTTATTAGTATAGGCATTTCTGTCATCCATCTGGTATTTTTCTAAAGTGTTTGAAATTTCATGTTATTGCAGCTTGTAATGTCAGAGGCAACAGGTGAGTAAGCACCTCAGACATTACATGTTAGTGTGTGTTGTATGACTGTTTGGATCAAACCTATGAGTTATTTGCATATGGTAGGCCAGCTATGTCATGCAACTATTTGCTAAACACAGTGTTGCATTTAAATTTTACTATTTCTGCTTATTGTGAACTTTTAAATGTGCTATTGTTAGTTGAATGCCTGGAGTAAAATGCACCTTCGCTGCACACTGGACTGAAGATCAGATATTTTCAAAGTTTAAAAACGCAAAAAAAAAAAAAAAAAAGCAACTATCAGAATCAACCCCACAAACCTTTTTTGCATCTATCCCTAATCTTAAGACTTGGTCACAAATTCTGGATATTTTTGAACATAGAAATATCAGAGTTTTTGAAATATTGACTGTTCAAGTAGCAAAACTTTTCCAAAACAGCTCAAGTTTTTGTGAGGAATCTGCAGACAGCTTGCTAAGTGAAATGTTAAAAGCAAAGCAAGTTAACTCTTAAGCGAGCGTGCGGTCATCCTGAGCGCTGTCATGGTTACCTGGTAGGGCTCGGTGCAAAAACGCGTCAGGCCCTCCTTGGCAATGTAGATCTCTAACGGCTCCAGGGACTTTATTAGCACGTAGAGGCGGATGTCAAACTTGAGCTTGTCGATGAGCAGCGGCCTCTGGATATACTCCTGGACGACGGCCTGCCTGGTCTGCGAACCCGCCATGAGCTTTAGGTCACTGGGGTCACGGATGAGGTAGATGCCGTCCCCCTGAGAGCCCCCATCTGGCTTGACGATGAAGGTGGGATTCACGCTGGAGTCGTTCTCTTTCACCATGCGAATCTGAAGCAGAGGAACACATGAGGAAGAAAGACAGAGGATTTATTATTAGTAGTAGTAGTAAAATTAAAACAAACAAACAAAAAAAAGGATAAAGTTAAAAATAACATGATAACTCGGTCAGAAAAATGTTATGGGAGAACCCTCATTTCACTTTTTCTGTTGGCAAGTGGCAAATCACTTCAGCATTCAATGAGACACAACGACATTTTATGGCTGAATATAATGTTTGATTAATGTAACAATGACAAAAAATTTTTCATCTGATTACAAGGAGCTCAGCCATCAAATTGATTTTCAACCCTGAATAATGCATTTATCTGATTCCACTTCAATCAGAGAATGAAATAAGGTCTTCATGTTGAGCAACTTCAGTTTCAGACACAAACAACAGCATGATAGCAGGCTAGGAAATGCGGTTTTTCAACTGGATTGTGGACTAGCCCCCTACAGTCACTCTGTGATGTGTCTCTATGTAGAGACTGAGTCCAAGATCTAAGGGAAGCAAAAGAATTTTACCAGGCAATGGGAAGCTTTGATAAAATTTACAAAATTGCCTGGTCACCTCCTTACATAGTGCAGAAGTGCTTGTGAGCGGCCTGCCTCAGGGCATCTGTGAGCCTCACTGACTTCAAAACAGCATTACCCTGTGCTGCCATGTATTGAAGTGCTATATCTGGGATGCTGTAAAACTGATGAAAAATTATGGGCGAGGGTGGAAAAATAATCACCCCATCCTTTTTTTTCTTTCTTTCTTTGTATGTTTTATAATAGCATTTGGATACAAAGCTTAGCATATATATAAATATGTATAAATGAGACTTTTCTGTTTTTACCATTCACCTCGCGCCGGGTCAGCTGAACTGGCAGGACATCCAAAAGATTTGCTTTTAAGAGGAATTATAATAAGCAATTTAACCATGACTAAGGGAATCATTGGGGCTTTAATTGCCACAACTTCAAAAGTACTAAAAGCTTTAGCTGATCTGTATTCTGCAAAAACTTAGTATAACGTGCATACTTAGGCTGCACATTGACCAAAAAGCTGTCACAATATCCATCTTTGTTTCCAGTGTTGTTTTACTGCCCCCTAACACAATGTCAAATAATTACCTCAATCCATCACCATAGAAATGCGAGCTCAATGCCAGGCCACACATCTCAGCTTCAGATCAATTGTTTTTTAGGGCTCATGTGGGCTGACTGTATAATGCTTGCATATTCACACACACAGAACATGAGCAGCACAGACCTTAAATTAGTCAGCCCTCTACAGAGCACACAAACCAGGTTTGTCTCCTGCAAACCAGACTGGAGTTACAATCGTGATACTCTGGTGCCCCCCTCAGTCTGGATGCAAATGATACTTCCTATTCTTACAGGAGAACTATGGACCAGCTGCCAATGTAACTACATCACCAACTAGGTGCTGCCTGATAACAATGTTAGAGAAGATAAAAAAAATGTAAAAAAAAAAAAACAAGGAAATGCTACACTTTCTGGGACAGTGCCACATACATGTAACTCAATAATAAAATGTCCATTTCAAATTCCTCTTTGTCCTGTTATCTTCCTACATAAACTGATGAACATAACACACAAATGCACATCCAGCATATTCGTATCATTTGTGAATTTGTTTGATCGCCCCTTGAGTCATGGCTGACTGAAGCAGGCTACACAAAGATTTAATGCGACACACAAGACTGAAATGGCTATTTAGAGACGCTGACTCATAGTTTGATAGTCAAGACCACCATGAACGCCATCACCGCTCATCAACTCCTGTTTTTCGCTTCAGAACGTGTGTCAGTACTTACAACCAGAAACGGATTAAGGAAGGGGGAAAATGGAAGACATGGGATATCCCACATCCCACAAGCGTGTCACAGACAGCTACTAAACAGTAACTAAACTCCAAACCTAAATTTGTGTGAGCCTGACCTGTGGCGGTGGGGTCACCAGCAGGTGGCAGCAGTTTCCCGACAGTGTTGACTTGCTCTTTAACAGCTGCTCTTTTTGAACCTTCAATTATTTAGGCTGCACTCAAAACTGCACTCCGCTGTGTGTTCCACTTACACTGCCAGCTTCTTCACCACTGTCACAACACACTGAAAACAAATTTGCCATGTCATACTAAGCAGAATGCCAAACAGGGTGGAGGCTATGCAGGATGCAACATTGCATTTATCTCCCTAAAATAAATGTTGATTTAAGTTTAGAAATTGTGTGTCTCATTCATCAAACTGATGTATTTCATCAATTAAAAAGACATTCTAATTATTTAGAATATTTCGAAATGAATAATTAGAAATAATGACGATAAATATCGATATGGGGATCAGTCACTGAAAAACTCATATTGGTTGACCACTACTTTACAGACCAGGCCTAATGATTCTCTCATTAATTATAGTGAAATCAGACTATTCTTCTGATCAGTATGTTGAAAACCGGATGAAATAATCAGCACCCGTTCCCTAGATCTGGACGGGATCAGCTGCTCTTCACAGCCAAGTCCAGTCAGCCTGTCAAGGGCGCGCGATTAAGACGGCTCTACAGATGTGACATCACTCCACGGGAATCTTTAGCAAAATAACAGCAGCAGCGTGGCCTGATTCCAGTCAAATGCTGGCGATCTGGAGCTGTCTCGTATTTCATCTCCATTTGTGGACTTAGAGAGTGAACCAGAGGGCATCAGAACACACTGGTTTAAGCCTTATTTGTCCGACAATGAGATTTCCTCAGCAGAGATATGAAGAACAGCCAAGTCAAAAGGACAAGCTTGGAAATACCAACTGGTAAGATCATAGTTGATGCCATATGCACTGTTTATATTCGTCCAAAAGTTTTATTTACTAAGTTTTAAAGTTTTATAATCGCATGATTACACAATCCTTGCAGCGGAGACCTGAGTGTACCTGTGCAGAGAACTGCTGGTACTCTTCAGGCAGGATCCAGGAGCGTGGATAGAAGTCGTACTCCTCTGGGAACAGCTCCTGCATGGTGCGCACTGCCCGGCTTAGGTTGATCTTCCTCAGCATCTCAATCATACCTGCAATGCACAAAAGCGCTGTTACAGACAACACAAGGAACGGAACAAAACGTCATCTGCGAATTAAGTCTGGAAATTCACTTGAAAAGCAGCATTCATGACAAATTGAATTATTGGGAGAATGCAGCTAGTTTTGGTAATGTAGTTAAAGACAATAAAAGATCGGCCCTAACCCCTCTAACAACTACGCTTAAAAGATTTAGACATGGCCCAGAAAAGAGACACTAACTGGGGAAAATATCATTGCTTCTTCCATATTACCTGCTTTGCACATGTTCAATTTGGCATTAGTTCAACAAGCCTTCGTTTGTCATGTTTGACATCAGCAGGTTATAGGAGAGGAGACAGGCAGAGACAGGAATAATACCTGGGAACTTGTTGACCTGCCCTGAGACGATATTCTCGTTGTCGTGGAAAGACACGCCGTGCCAGTAGATATCACAGGCTGTCCGTCGTCCAAGAGGAAACTGTAGAAAAGGACAAGGGATGAGAGGGAAAGGGACAAAGAAACAATGTTTTTAGGGGTTGCCACTAATGAAACCGTGACAGAATACAGTGAGTACAGAGATACCGATCTTATGGCTTTGATCAAAACTTGACGAACACATATGGATATGGAATTGACCTTGGACATCTGCAGCTTTGGTGTTCCTCGATGTGTACAAAGAAGTACCAGGCAAGTCACAAGGAGGTGGGCGGTGATAGTGGTTGTGGTGGGGGTGTGAGGGGTGAGGATGACTTATACATCATCCACAAATGGTACAATAGTGTCATCATTCATGAGCGGGTGTGTCATCCCAACAGTGAGCTCCTACCGGTGTGATTAAGGTGCTACACCCCTAATCCGACGCTGATTATCCGGATCACCCTCATTATCGATGCTCATTCCAGCCCCCTTGCTTTGAAAACGTGGGAACTACTTTCTTAAAGGAACAGTCCCCGCATTTTGCAGGCGAGAGGGCTGGAAAGAGCATGTTTAATAATAAAAAAAACAGCAAAAAGAAGCAGGACAGCCATCATACACTATTCAGCCAGCTCGCCATCTAATCCCCTCTATCGCATCTCTGCCATGTGCTGCTGCATGTCACTTCACTGCATCATCAACATGAAATCAACATTTCATCGAGCAATTTCCAGTCCATCGAGCCCTACAGATGTCTCCCATTACTTTCTGTGATATTACGTTAGCAGAGAAGGCAGGACTCACCCGTACTGAAGCTGTAAGCTATTGATCCATCATCCATGACATCAAGAAAAGGAAGTGTACCAGCTGCTCCAAAAGAGTATCTTCTAAATAAATCTCTCCTAGTGCAGGACTAGATCATCAGACTAGCACTGTCCATAGTGCATTTAGGATAGGATACACTTTGTGACAATTGGATTAAGTCTAATGTGGTCTCTGAACTGCTGCTGGCAGTGCCGGCAGTCTCAACTGTGTCTTTGGCTTCAATAAAACTCAAAAAAAGAAAAAGAAAAAAAAAAAGAAAAAAATACGATGATGATTAAAATCAAGATTTTCAACTTTGATGTCAAATTTGTTATAAGTGATTCTTCTTCATTCCTTCAACAATGAGTCTGTAATCTGCATTTCTTTACACTGAAACACTGAAAGAATCTGCATTTCTTTACACTGAAAGACACAAGGAAGAATTTCAGTGAATTTACTAATATATATGGGTTAACTTTAAGATTAACCCTTTGCAATTTGGTAAATTCTCCTCTTATGAATCACTTTTAACGACACAATAGCTTCATTTACTAACTTGCATCTTATCCCTTTGATTATGTGGTGGCCAGCTTTTGAAAATAATAGCAGAACCTGTGAGTGGTTTTGCTTTTACAATGAATCAAATTACTGACTATGATTGGCCCAAAAGTCACCCCATAAATATGTGCATTCTGAACCAGTCTGAATTGTCTCTCTGTATTGTCCTCAAAGTCTATGTTGAGTGTGTCACTTTGCACTTCTCTATAAAACGTTGTTGAAAAAGATTTGCTTGACTTCATTTTTTTCATATCTTATACCACTTATCCTATATCAAACTTATTTCTGATGAGCGTGTTTGTTGTCTCAATCATAACTTTGTAATCTTTCTACCACCCTGCCCAACCCTCAGCTACAGCTCAGATCTGTGGCAGACTGGCATCTCATTGATGACCAAATGTGTTAAAGAGGGAAACCCTGCATGACAGCCAAGACCTGCTATAAATAATCACAGAGATTCCAATGTATAACTGGCTAATCTGATCAGTCAAGTAGGTCAAATTAATTTGGGTTGTATCTACAGAACAGAGTCAAGAACAGCCCTCTCCTAACTGTATGCAGACAGACATATAACTATGACCTCCCGCTGGAGTTCATTTGCATACACATGTATGTGGGCCAGGTTTGTTTTCCCCATCATGGCACGTGTGAATAATAAAGCCCTCTCATCATACTCCCACCCATTACAGCCTCTACGTGGCCTTTTAAAACTCAAATCCATAAAGGTAAGTTTAACCTGTACGATCTCAATTAAAAGACTAATGCTACGATTAAAAACACTCACTACTCTCTGACCATGGCTGCACCTTAGACCCTCGGCCTTGCCATTCCCTGTGCCACAAAGAGGACTAAAAGTCTATTGGATTAGAGGAGATTAGGTCTAATCATTTCGCACTGTTTAAGATAATGCCATATGCTGAAAGTCAGTTCACAGCAGTCTGTCGAGTCAAAAACACGGTGCCATCTAACCTGCCACTCAACACACAGTCCAGATGGTTATAAAGGGCGGTAAAACCAAACACATAGGCTAATTTTTACATATTTCCAATATTTTTTCATGTGTCCTACATTGTAATCTCATGTAAATATGATCACATTTTATAGCATATAAGACCTATGCACTAATTGCTAAGGTATTACAACTTCTTAAAGGGATTATTATTAATCAGTGTGCTTTTTCATAAATTACAACTAGATTACACAGGGCTACTTATGTTTCAGCCCCTTGGGAGAACCTGAAGGGTGTTTTCAAAATGACACAGGATCTGTGCGGTGCCCTTGACCTGGAGATATAGCATGAGGACAAAGGCGAGTAATGTATAGGGCTTCTGCCAACCGTTTTCAATGACAGATCTCCTGGAATTGAAGGGTTTAAGTATCAGTGTGTGGTCACCGGTGATGGTGTCTTCACTTCACCTGTCTCATCACTTTACCCTTCTTTACTCCTCATGCATAATGGAGACCCGGCTGATAATGGCCGATAGCGGGTATTAATTGCACCACGTTCAAACTGCTTTGGGACTGACCAGATGGTGCTTGCCTCACAGAAGAAGGAGGTCTGGATCAATTAGCCCTCTCATCAATTTTTTAGAGCTGCTGCTTTCCACTTAGCGCAACCTTCAGCCACCAGCACCAGTAATTTTATACATTAGCCAGTGAACTGACAGTTCAAGTGGTGGCAGGGTTAAAAGTGACCATGTAATCTGATTAACAATGTGCTGAACAATGCCAGTCAACACCACGTCCTCTCCAATCCTTCACCAACATCTTAGAAATAATTACAAACAAGACTGGTCAACAAGTCAAAAGTCCCATGGTTGTAAAGTCAGACAGAAACACTATTTCATTTATGGAGATTCACTGGATGAAACCGGGTTGACTGACCCAGGACACCTGACATTATAGCCTAATCACAAAGCATTTAAAATCATGACTGCATGCATTGAAATTAGCACTGCAGTAAATTCTTTTTAGAAAGTTCTCAGGCTTCCAACAGCAATTAAAAAATAATAACAGTTCAAAGTTCAAATTGCACTTTCCTACAGTTCTCATGTATACACCTTTCTTTACCCATGTCCTTAAAATCCAAATGGAAGCACTGAATACAGAAAGAAGATGAATCAAGATCCTGTTTACTTCTAGTTACTTGATAGGAAACCAAACCTACCTGTGCAAAGGTGCTTCAGGAAGATAAGTTTACTATTTGCCCATGTGTTTAAACATGGTCTGATACACAAATTGCACACAACTAGACATTACTTATTTGTTGTGGGATTCTCTCATCAGATGTAATGGAGTGTGAATGTGTTTCGTTTGCAACATAGGTTTGTCTACTCTACCAGCCACACTCCAGTAAGAATAGTATTATCTATTGTAGCCTAATTTCCTTAATGATTTGCAGTTGTTGTTGTTGTTGTTGCAAAAAGTCATATGTAAACTAAAAGATCCAAACTCACTAAGATGATACTGGTGGATGTGCAGTACTTTGACCGCTGAAACAAAACATAGTGGCCTGTATCTCACGGATAATAGTTCGACACAGTTATGGTATTTCTCAAAAGTTACATTCAGTTTAACTAACAAATACAAAGATACACACAATCATACATAATGGTGGAGATGCTAATCTGTGGCATACAAAATGATGCAAAATGATGGCTTCCAATTCAGTTCTCCATAACACTCACATTGCAGTTAAATGTGTCTTTAAATATCTACACGTGAATATCTTAACTGGATCAGGGGTGTGACAGTAGGACTGGATAAAAAAAACTTGTGGCAGATGTGGGTTAAGAGACACTGATCGAGGAATATCCTAGTCTTAGACAGCAGCTATCAATCATGTGCCCTCATCGTGTTAATAATAAACTTCCCACTTTCTCACTTAAGTTGTGCTGTAACATCATCAACTCCGGTGTTAAACTGGGATGATAACCTTTTGCTGGATTGGCATATGGTTGAAAGTCAGCCGAAGAGGAACACAACAAAGCACTGCAGGAGAATGGCCCATAGAGTGTGTGGTAACATACCTCCTTCCATTTGAGCTGCCTGATGCTTAGCTTCAGAGCCTCCAGGGATGTTTTGGCTTTGGAGGTATCCACCGTCACAGGTCTTCTCTTCCTTGCCAGCTTCAGTCCATCCTCACGGCGTGTGTCTTTCATGTCTCTAGCTCGATGGCTGGGCGCAAAGTTCCCGTTAGTCTCCGGTTTGTCCTGCTGTATTTTTCCAGTGCCTTTGATGTTCAGTGTCTGCTCGTTCCCTATTCGATTCAAGTTTTTCCCTGTGAGACCACTAACTACAGAGCCATGCAATGCTAGGTCGGAGTTGTGTTTGTCATCTTTACCCGATTTACTACGACTTTTACTCCTGTGTTTGCAAATGGGGGTCTTGGATGGATCTCGCCCTGCTATGGTGATGCTGGGAGGGATCGGTGACACAGAAGCAGGCGGGGATGACACTGGCACCTGTTCATCAACATCTACTACACCCTCCCTTTCTGCATCCTCACCAGACGATTTCATCTGCTCGAGCTGGACCTTTACTTTTACATAATGATCACTCATTATGCGAAATGCTATGACTGACGCTGCTGGGCAGGGTACAGCTGTACCACACAGTGCAGTAATCCGACGCCGGTAACCTAACGTTATCCTGGTAGAATGTATTTCGCATTGCTAGCCTGGCATAATGCTTAAAATAGTGACTGAATAAACAACTTCTTCAAATCAGGCCATCTTCTTCAAATTGCTCGGGAGAAGAGCGTACAGAGCGCAGCAGCCTCCAATGCTAGCTACCGGTCGACATCGTTGGCTAAATAAGTAATGCTAGCTAACCAGCTGGACACAGTAAGTCAGCAAGCAACTTGAAAAGGCTAGCGGCTTTCACAGGCTGGCGTTGGCTTAGCTGCAACGGACAACATTTGTAGCCAACACTAAAGCTAGCTTAACCTGACGTTAGCCCGAGAAAGTTCATTCATACGTTCCTGTATAATTCCCGAAGCTCTCCTTTTTCTGATGACAGACATTAACTTACGGGTATCGTTAGCTACCTCCCTATCACTGAAGAGCGGCTTGTTCATCCTCAGCCAGCCTTCTGCTGTGGGGATCATCAATATGGTATTGCATGTAACAGCCTGCAGATCAGTACAGCAAACCAATCCAACCCTGTGCTCAGCCAGCGTCTATTTGAACCCCTGACAGTTGATGCTACCTTTGGGTGCTCCTCGTAAGCTCCTACTTCCGGAAGTCCTAGTTACGACTTGTCGCACATTCAAGTACTAACAGTCGGAATTAGGATAATGGCAAAATAGATCATGACAAAAGTAGTTTGTTGTTTTAATTTTGCCTCAAATGCAAAAAGCTTGTTTATTTTGTTTGAGGAATTATTCGGAACAGAGTTGCCTTTTTGGTGCAACAGCAGTATAAAGAGGAGAAAAGGTGAATCAGACATGCAACTCATGTTTTCCTCAAGATATAAAAACACAATTATGTGGCAACTATTGTAGACATAAAATTAAACAAATGGTGAAATATATTGAAATAAGTGTTTATTAAAATTTTTTTGTTTGAAATCAAACAATGATGGTATATAATGCCAACAATCACAGTAAGCCTAAACCACCACGTCATGGCGCTATACTTACAGCACTGTACTCCGAGTTTTGACATCCATTGTTAATTGTAGCTGGATGATATAGACTTTGATTTTTGCAGCAGAGGATATTGTAGGCCAGTGCAATGTTTTGTATTATATTTGCAGAATACTTTGCGACGTTAGAGCCATGTAATTAATAACTCAATACATAATCAAGAGGTTCTTTCACTGATATTTATGAATGGGATATTTTCAATATTGTTTTATGTGTGGTTTTCACAGAAACAATATACAGCCTATAGGCCAACACTTTAAACAATATATGGCTACTTCAATTATACTCAATTACAGGCGTTAATTGGATGCATGCTGAAATCAGTGTTTGGTATTTTTATGCAAATGTTTTACCACTGTGTATTTTCACTGTAAAAAAAAAAAAAAAAAAAAACATTTTCATTAATATATCTATGGTAAAAAGCCAATGTTTGCCGCGCTCCTGCGTTTTATTGGATGCATTGTGACAACTGGATGTTTAATAACTAAAAACCTATCCGATCGCTGTAACACTGTAAATGTTGCACTGCATCTAACATTTTTTACCAGCAGTTATCACGTATTACATACTATTCGCCTCCTAAATGCCATGACTTTTCCATAACGCTTTGTTGGGTCCTTCATGGGCGTCCCAACGTAATTCTGATATTTCCGACAGTGCCTGAAGGCAGTATGGGGTTGCCGTGTCACTGGAGTTGCATCCCCCTATCAAAGAATGGGTTTATTATCTTAAGTCGTAAGCCAAATCTCCCCCATCAAGCACAACGCCCCAGGCAATCAAATGTGACTATCAAATGTGACTATCAAAATCCATCGTGTCTCTGAGAGCGAGGCCCTAAATTT
>OMLF01014185.1:2229-12257 GCA_900302615.1 Holocentrus rufus
TGCTCGAGTCAAGATGATAAACTTTGATCAAATGCAGCTCCTCAAATGTTTTAATTGGCCGATTGAACGTTCAACTCTATAAATAACCATGACACACAAAACGAAAGCTCTTGGAAAAAAATGCATTCTTATAAAATATTTCATGGATGGCAAAACACAGAAGAAGCTCACGTTGAAACACAATGACAAATTCTCCAGGGCCACACGCAACACAGCAGATCCAGTCCTTTTATGTGTCAACTTTATGTCCGACAACAAGCATTTGTCTTTTAAATCAGGCAAAATGCCACGTAGCCACAGTGAAACGCAACATGTAACAAAATATTCAAAGGAGGTACTAAATCAAATAATTAAACACTTAAATAAATAAGCAAATAAATAAATAGACCAGATAACAAAGATAAATAAATACGTTTGCTAACACTACACGATTGCCCATACACAAATTCGGCCAATTTCAATCGGCCATTCTCATACCTTTGCATCCAAAATTCTTGCATAAAGTCATTAACACCATTGAAAACAACATTGTGCAAAATGATAGCCACGTCCACAGTTTGAGTTGTCAGTTGTCACTTCAGCAGCGCCACCAGGTAGTTCCCATGTGTCATATTCAGGCGACCAGTGCGTCCTTTAGTGCATAATAAATGTCCAAATATTAAATACAGCTGCCAGCAATCTAGAAAAGAAAAAGAGAGAGAGAATGAAATTATTAGCTGGAATGAGAAAAAATAAACACCTGTTTTTTGTTTTTTAGACTTGAAAGGATTTATTTTGGAAGAAAATGTTTTAGTAATAATCCAAAGTCATGTTGGAATAAAAGTAATTTTTGGAGTCATTTTTGCCCCATAAATTGATTGTAATTATGGATTATTAGTTACATCTACTTGTTAGTAACCTTCAGCATTTCATTTTGAGGAATAAAATATGACAAGCCATTAAAGTATTACTGTTAACACACAACTGCAGCCAATATTGACCCCTCTTACACTATGTGAGTGAATGAATGTGCGTGTGTGAATGTGTGTACTACATCCACACACATCTGTTTTCTGTTCTATAGTGTGCAGGTCTATGCCTATTTGTGTGTGTGTGTGTGTGTGAGAGAAACTGCTCCTACCCATCTGTGTTTAAGTGTGTCTGTGTATGGCGGATAGTGTGTACGCCGGTGTGTACATGTGGAGGGCAGCGACTGTTGGTGACTTCACTCATTTCGTGCCGTGTGTTCGGAGCCTCACCTGCTTCACCTCTTCATCACCGGTCTGAACGCAGTGACCTTGTCATCCTGTACGGTCCCGCAGGCTTCGCTGAGGTCAGGCGACTCTGTCTCTGCCTTGCCTCCAGAGAATCCTGCACACCCAGATAAAGCCACATCTCAGAAAACTCACTTCATGGTTGCTGCAGGCTGGCTGACTAAAACACAGTCAAAGTGCATCGCAATCCTAAAACTTTGCTTTACAACGTCTCAGCAACATGTTTGATAATGTTGTATAGTGATATTTAAAGCATGTATCAGACATAATGTAAATTGCTATAAGCAGTAGCACAAGGCAAACCTATTATTTTAATAGGAGATTGAACACCCATTTCGTATGTGGAAACTTATCGTGTGGAGCCTTGCAGGTTGCATAAAAGCCGACATACCTTCGATAGTGGAGTACTGACACGTGTCTGGGAGTCCTGGGTACGAGGAACAGTGCAGTTGGAGGCCCTTATGGCTGTAGCTGCCTGCGCCGTAGACTTTTGAGTGCAAAGGTGGGCCCTCCTGGAAGGGGTTCTCAGCATTGGTGACATTGCTAGATTCATGGAGGCTCCTGATGCCCCCACACTGTCCAATAGGAGCCCCAGGGAGCCTGGTGCTCTGGAGCTGGCAGTCCCCGGCCGAGTTGCCTGTCCTCAGCTCCGAGCCGTGCTGCGGGCTCAGTATGACCCCTGACGCCGCCGTACGAGCCAGTGACCAGATCCGTGGCTTGTCTGACGCTTCGAAGTGGGACAGGGACACGGTTCCTGTGGGGACCGTCGTGGAGGGCGGCTTGGACACCACGGGATCCAGGAAGTCAGAGGGGAGAGGAGGGAGCGTGGTGCCGCTCTTGATGGCACAGGGGAAAGGGTGGAAGCTGTTAGCCAAGCTCAGGTGCAGCTCGGAGCTGCAGTCTCTCTTTTGAGGGGCCCCGGATAGCGCCATGGCCCGCTGGAGGTCCTGCTCTTCCGGAGCCACTTTCTCGCAGTCGCTGTCCAGCTTATCGCAGTCGTCGTCCTCCATGTCCTCCAGGTCACTCAGACGCAAGTCCTTCTCATCCTTGCAGTCACTGGAATCTGATTAAAAAAACAGGCATATAAGAATTTATAGGTAACAGCTTTTAAAAAGTTGCTCCAGTATTTTTAATCACATAGAAACATCTTTTTGTCAAGAAACATTTTGACTCTGGGTGCTTCTTTGTTACCTGTTAGTAAGAACCTTGATCATCTATATTGCCCTAAAATTTCATATTGTACATTTGAAGTGAAAACAACAAATAACCCTGTTTTTCAACTCAGAAAGTTTAAGAATGCTTCAACAACTAGTTATATTTTCATCAACTAGTAAGAGGATGAGTACCTTTGGTGACACAGTCTTGGTCAGTCTTGTCGAGGTCATCCTTCCTGTCATCGCTGGCCTTATTCTTTGGTGACCAGGTCATCTTGTTCTCCTTCTTTAGCCTCCTCCTGGCGTTGGCGAACCAGGTGGACACTTGAGTCAGAGTCATTTTGGTGATGATGGCCAGCATGATCTTCTCGCCCTTGGTGGGGTAGGGGTTCTTGCGGTGCTCATATAACCATGTTTTCAGGGTGCTGGTGGTTTCCCGGGTTGCATTCTTTCGTCTGGCCGTGCCATTGAAGTCTACAGTCCCATATCTGGTGAGGAACGCAGACAAACACACACAGACAGACGCTAACTATTACCACTGTTCACAACGGACATCATAAACAACTCATTTAGACCCCCTCGTTCCCTGGAGTGTTGTCTGAAATATATACAGCTTTGTTCCAGGTATCAGTATGGAGTTACACTCTGACCTTTGATCTGAATGTGGCATATTCCCTCAGTGAAGTGGTGCTTACATAAATCATCGTTATTACTCAGTGGTAGAATGCTTTTTGGCAGATCTGCTCATGCTCAAAGGACATAGTGGACAAAAATGAACGCGGACTTTACCTGTCATATTGATACTGGCCCAGTGAATGGTCGTAAGGGTAGTATGCAGCAGTCTGAGTGATGCCAGAGTGCAACGTGCCTGTGCTGTCCTTAATGTCATACTGCGGATTCTGTAAATGAGAAAGATGTTGTTCTATATCCAAACATGCTGTGATCTGATTCCAATGCAATTAGACATCTTTCCTCAAAACATTTCACAAACTGTCCCACAGGAAAAAAAAAGTATGACATTTCTTATCATCATTCTGTTTTACCAAGACTAAATCTGACTATATATCCTTAAAAAAAAACTAGTGTCAGCAAAATGTGATATATACAGTCAAAAGCATGGATTGTAAATTTTTAGCAAACATGATTGCTGCATTGATTATTAAGCCACAGTGTAGCCTACAGTAATTAAAAGGAGAGAAACAAACAAGAAAAGTTAAAGTTGCACTGCATAAATATCCATCATAGGTTATTTCTCCACTCTTAACATCTTACTTTTTTAAAGCCAAGTTAGAAAAAAAATCTGCCAAGGGGCTGATATAATTTCATTTTTTCCCCCACCATCTTTCAAGAGTAGAAACAGTGCAAATATTCCAAAAAGGCAGAGTAAAGCAGATCACTCCACTATACTATAAAAAATGACACTTCATTTAAGAAAATGCTTGAGACAAGTTGCTCTGCATTGCATCTGCTCAAGTCAAACTCCTCGCTACTCTGGCAGAAATTTTCACTTGTTTTAATGAAAATATACAATGCTGGATTAAACGGTTTGTCAAGATGGATATTTTTGCAGAATGAGATTAACTGATCAATAGGTCCCAGTTGATCGATCTGGAGGAGCCAGCCTCCTCCCTTGCGCATCAGATGAGGTTGAAGTGCACCCACCAGAGTGGAATAGATAGCGGATGGGTCGGTGCTGTAGGGGAAGTAGTTGGCGTAGTTCTGGCTGGCGGCGGCCGCTGCAGCGTAGGGAGAGCTGTACATCCCCAGCGCCGCGTTCAGCTCCGTCCGGCTGCTCGCCAGGAGCCGGTTCTCGTAGGACGGGCAGCAGAAGGAGGCGGCGGCGGCAGCGGCGGCGGTCTGGGAGCCGCCCGTCCCGTCAGAGACCGACCTGGAAATCGAATCGCAGCAAGTCGTACTGGGGTTTGCCGACACGAAAAACTGCATGAAGAGAATCGTGGATAGACATGGTCATTGGCTGTTTTGAGCTCTTACTGTATCTGGATGTCTGTGTGATAGCTCTGAGATGACTGTAGGTGATGCACTGCAAAAAGATATCCATCTTATCAACTCGGTAAATCTAGCGTTGAGTCTGAGTCTTATTTGGCTTGAAACAGAAAAAAAACTGAGATGATTTCAGTCATTTCCAGTGCGAATCAGTATTTTAAGAATTCCCTCAAATCAAGTGATCTTATCTTTTAACTACAGTGGCGTGATCTGACTTAGTTCAAGTTTGTTTCCAGAGAATTCCTGGAATAAGTGCATTACAAACAAGTAGTGTTATCTCACACACGGGCGCATTTTTTCACTTGTTAAAAGAAATATGCAACTAAATGACACTGGACGGACTTTTTTCTCAGTGTGATATTAAGGTAAGATGATAAATAGCTTTGCGCAATCCGTGCGTAAAAGTGACCTGCCAGATTTTATCATCGGTTTCAAAATTATAATTTATGATCAAAGAACAGTCTGCAGTAGTGTGAGTATCCAGTCAAAATTATATTTCATATTCTAAATATTTACACTTGATATATAACCTTTTGTCCAATATATCACAACTTGAACTGGAAAGATATTATCGATATAAAAGTTTGCCAATAACTTTCTTTGGATGGTAACTTTGGTCCCTTAATAGACTTGAACTTCATCGAACTTCTCATGTGGAGAAACATTTTTCTAAACAAGGCAAAGAAACGCTTTTATTAAGTTTGTGGAGCTTCCCAAATAATTCAGTTTGTCCAGTATCATTCTACATGTCTCCGTAATTTGAATAGAAAGATTGCGAATGTGTACAGCATACATAACAGCGCAATTACACCACGTAGTCTGTAATAGGTGACATTCATCTCTATTGTCATCAGAATAACACGTGAGTTCATTCATAATTCAGTGTAATTGGACATGGGTGCGTGGATATCGATATTTGGTTCAACAACCAAAGCAGAAGACGTAAATAGTTGTCAATACTGTCAAAGAAGTTATCCATTCCTTACTCATCTGATTAGAAAAAAATGCTCTGTGATGAAAAACGAAAATATGCGAAAAAAACACATTTTTTTGCGTGTGTACACAAAACTTCTGAGAAATTACGAAGAAAAAAAAAGATAGTGGCTTACCTGTGAAGTTGCATTGTAAGGGTATCCAAACTGCGAGAAAGACATTGCTGCTTCTTTTGTAACCATCAGCAATATTCTTCACCCTTGATCGATTGCAACCAATTCTACTTCAAATCCACCGTCTTACACACATTTCCACGCACGGCCTTTCGCTCAATAATAGATGACTGCACTCATAGGAGGGAGACTTTAGGCTGGCACCAGCTGCAGATTGTTTTATATGAATGAATAATCCCCCCAAAGGACCTGATAAGAAATGAAATTAAGCGTCATTAAGTGCAAAAAATGTTGTTGTGTTAGCTGAAGGAGGCTTAAAGGATAACGTAAGTCTTGCAAGATATGGACTCTGCTTGTGCTATTATTTGTGGCTCTATAGTTCTTTAGCATTCATCCATGCAAGGGTATCAGCGTGACGTCATTGTAATCCCGGAACGGCAGGGTACCAGGGATAGAATAATGTCTTTGCCAATCACGTCCAACACAGGGTTTTCTTAAGGTGCACTGTACACAGCCTTGTCCCTCTGTGTTTAATAGAATTCTTCACCGATTTACCGATAAAAGAAAGACTCAGGGAAAAAAAAATGTATTGTGGCACTGAATTGTAACATGGTCCTTAAGCCCCCCTTGTAAAACAAAACAAACCAAGCCAAACAGCATAAATCATGCAAGACACATGCTGGCAGTATTATCATTTATCACAATCATAATCAGTGTTATTACAATCATAGCCTCATACGTGGTAGGCATAGGCTATAAGAAGTGATCTATTTTTCTTTTAATTGAGACAAATTAAAATTACATATTTAAGATATAAAAAAAAGTATCCAAAGTGTTTTGTAAACATAAAGAATATAGTTTGAATTTTTACAGGAAGTGCTCCCTGTATTTAGATTCCATGAGAATAAAAGCTGTTTAAGTTGCACCTCTAAAAATCCCACTTTTTTCCCTCGACCTCTGTTCGCCTCTGGCTGTCTGGCCAGAGGTCCAACCCGGAGTTAATGACGATGATGTTTCTATCTTTCTCTATTAGAGAGAGGGGCAGTCCCAGCAGGAACGGGTAGAGGGGTTTTTGGCAGGTCAATAGACCAGTGATTGATGCGCGCCTGGAGACCTACGTGACCATTACGCGTAATGCGTAATTGTATCAATTAACAAATGGATACATGCCCTTGTTTAACCAACGAGTAACAGAGTGAAAATATGCCTTAGAGGTGAAATCCGAAGAGCTGGGCTGAAAAAAAGAGAGACAGTGGAAGCCCCGCTCTCCAGTCTAATTAAATATCCTTGGATGGGAGCAACGAGAATTGCATTTTAATTGAATGATGCTCACTTGAAAGATGGGGAAGGAATGAGGCTGCCTCGCAGTGAATGAAACGAGAAATAATTTTAAGCTTTATTAGATCAGCAACTCAGCCATCACCAGTTCTCTCTTTCTCATATACATAAACAAACGATGCCCCCCCTCCTTGTATGAACGTGTGGAGTGATGGCGGGGGGAGGAGAGGGGTGATGATCTATTATTCCCCACCATATATATTTGTATTGACAGTGACAGCGATTATCAGTCCCACTGAGTCATATGATGCGCCTGATTCCAACTATCCCGGATTGTACAAGGTCTCCGTAGTCACGACTGATACCGCGTGCCAAATATCCCGGCGTCCTGCCTTTCCTGAAGTGATGAAATTGCCGTGTCCTTCCCTGGAGACGCACCTGCGATTACGGGCTTTCTCTCCGAGGGGCGCTAAAGAGCCGCGCGAGGAGGCGGAAACCTCCCGTCAGAGATTTACCAAGGAGATGAAGTGGACAGAGTGGTCATGGTCCAGGCTCAGGGAAGTGCCATTTTTATACACCCACAGGCTATAGTAACTCACACACACCACGTCGTTGGTTCTGACAAGTGCTCACTGCCCCTGACAGGCTTGTCTTCTATAGGCTACAGCAGGGATCTCAGTGGATAACACACCCTGGTCCTTAACAGTTAGCATTTCCTGTGTTGCCAAACTGCATCAAAGCTCTCAGATGGTAGATCTGTGCTTTGTGAATAAAAATGCCTTTCATTTGAACATGCCCCTTCGTTCTGTGTTCAATCCTGACTCTCTCCCACAATCTCATTTCATCTTAATACTTCAAATAAGAACCAGGGCCGTGGTGCACCAAGAATTTTTGAAGGGGCACGGATTCACACAAGCATAATTATGCACAATGCAAACTACCAAGTAAAATAGTTAATAGCCCAGCCAGAAATCAAAGGGAGAACTATCAACTAGGCCAATCTTGTGGAAGGAACTAAAAAAAAAAAAAAAGTGTTTACCGAGGTTGCTGAGACAATTAGACTCATCATAACTGGAAAGCAGCAAAAGTGTTTTTATTTGAGAGCATATAAATCAAATATCTAAGAGGGCTCCTTCAGTTTGAATAGTAATGCCAGATGACAAGAATCAGCAAAACTTAAAAAAAAAAAACAGAATATTAACCTAAATATATCATCCACAAATTAGTTTTATAGAACAGTATAATGTAGAAAAATGAGAACTATCAAATTGAAAATTGGTTTATTCTAAATGTGTTGTTTTTTATATGGAGTACAATTTGGCTCAAAATGTGGATTGACTCATGGCACAAAGGAGATATAGACCTCAACCAAAACAGGAGGAATACTGTATCCATTTGTTTGTAGCATGGCAGTATTATATTACAGGCCTACTATAAGACAGACAAGTCCAGGTGTTGTACAGCCCCACAGTACCTAGCTCGGTGTGCAGCATCAGCTGTTGAAGTTACCACAGTACTTCAGTAATCAGGATAACCATATAATTCACTAATGAGTTGTAAAGATGAATAGATTAATTGAACTATAAAGCTGCATGCTAGTAGCTTAGTTGTCTTTCATTATCATAGAGACTTATAGTCAAAATATGTCATTGTCTTTGTGCCAGGTGTCGCATAATAAAACTACACAGGGAGTCAAGGGGTCACCAAAATCAGTGAGGTTTAAAAAACACACTGGCAGTAGTTTTTTAACATCTTCAACGTTCCCGATTGATAAATACTATCAGGATGTATCATCTGATGGGAATGCCTGATTTCATGCCCAGGCAGTTATTACATAGGGGAATGTGCACACAGGGAAGGCTGAAACAAGCTAAATGTAATTGCACGCTGGTGGTTGATGCATTTCACAAGGGCATGCATGATGGCCCAAGTGCATATGGACTGACTCATGCATAATGCATGTCCAGCAGTCAGTGTGGATCTCACAGAATCAGGCCCAAATGAACACTAATTGTAATGGCACACTGACCAGAATGCCCTTCTCTCTAAAATGTGTGACATCTCCACAATGAGACAATCTTTTACAGTGTTTTGTCCGGATTATTTAGTCACTCGCATTCCAAGACGGTTTTGTTTTTTCAGCCAGTTTGCATTCTCTCATTCACAGATATTTAAATCATATTTGTAGCCATATGTGGTTTAGTTGAACATTATTTTTCATTCTAGAGACGTATACAGTCGTTAGGGTAGTTATTTAGTAAATTGCATGTTTAAGATAATTTTACCCAACAATCATTGTCTTTTACTGTACTTGGTTAATGCAATATTAGGAGCATTTTCCTATGAAATTAAACAGCTTATGCTTAAGCAGCAGGGTGGGGTGATGAGATGAGACAACACACTTCAACCAGAAGACCCAAGTTCCAGCTCTGTGTCAGCAAGACATTAAATCCCAACCACCTCTACTGTTATACTTACCTCACCTGTTTTTTTAAAGTATACTATTGTTGGTCATGTTAGTAGCTTTTATATTTTGCTCTTCAGCTATCACAAACATGTTCTGTTTATTCCAATCCCTTCCTGATTTCCAGACTTCAGGAATGATTTTCCTTTTCCTACTCTTATCTTTTACTGGGTTTGAATAATTTATTACACATTATGTCCTGAGACAGATGAAATAAATTACCCTTAATTTTAGTTTTCACTTTTTTCCTTGGTGTACCAGGTCAGTGGGACGATGCAGGTATCACCTGAAAGTTTAGAAAATCACATGAAACTATTGCAAATCAACCCATTTCCTGATCAGCAACTTATTTGAAGTGTCATGATGCAGTTAAGTCTCCCCAGCTGGTGCATGAAACAAACTCTTCCAATTAGAATTTGTACAAATTATAGTTTGACCCAGGACAGGTCACGTAATAAAAGGCAAAGGCCCTCCCGTCTTATGGTGCATTCACTCATTCAAGTTATTTAACAAAAAGCCAGAGAAAACCTCCACCATCTCTCGTCCTAACTGCTCCTCTTGGTTACTAATGAGACTGAGTAATGCACGTCTCGCCCATTAGAGGCATCACCGGGTAGAAGACAAAAACCCCACACCCTAGAAAGGTTAAGTCAACACTCTATGGCTCCCAGCCCTATTCTCCTACTTAATACATTTCCTATGCTGACTTAATGAACCACACAAAGCCTTGCTGGTTTTTCATAAGATGGGGGGGGCGGTAGGGGGGGTT
>OMLF01014193.1:13075-24842 GCA_900302615.1 Holocentrus rufus
CAGCAAAAACAAAAAAAAAAAAAAAGAGAAAGAAGAAGGAGAAGGGAGCGTGGAGAAGGCTGTCAGTCTCAGAAGCATGACAAGCGTTATTCCTGGCATGCTGAATTTTAATTCATTGCTTTGCTTTGACAGACACATCATCAGGAATACGTCAGCTTCAGTTATTTGCCCTTCAGCTGCCTTAAAATGAGCTCATTTGCATTTTTTGCATGTGTCTTTAAAACCAATGATTATTACTTTCTGCAGGCTGGTATGGAATGCTAACAATGCCAGCAAGTCATTTTTCAGTAAAATAAGAGCAAGACAAACTTTTGCCACATTGTATGAGATGCCTTGTGGAGAAAAATAACTAGTATTCAAAATGTCAAATTATTCCTTAAAGGGTCTTTCTGTGTCTATACTGATGTGTGCTGCTGGACCAAGCTTGTATTTTCATTTGTAATGGATCTGGTTTAAAACATTTTTTCCCTATTATCATCAATTTAGTGATTCCTAATGGTATCACACAGGAGCCCACAGGAATGCAGAAATAAACCCCAGAGGGGAAGTGAATGAAACCAACTTAATCATTAAACTTTGTCTGCCATTCATGAATGTCAATCTTCGCAGGACTGTGATCAAAAGGCGATGAATGGCATCCATTAAAATACTTAAGAAAATTTTTGCTGTGTCATTGTTTGAGTAGCACACTATATAACCGCCAGGTGTGTGCAAATATCCTACTTAAGTAGAAGTGTTTATACTGCTTCTGAAATCTTACCCAAATTCAATTTGAATTACTGGTGTAATTTAGTGTAATCTTGTTGTACATTTATATAGAATATCTTAAAAGAAAGAAAGAAAGAAAAAAAGAAAAAGTAGCTATTGCCACCAAAATTATTTTATGTTTCCATTTTCAGAATTATTTTGATAATTACTGTAAAAAGCCTTGAGGCTTTAAATAATTATTTCCTAAGAAAAAGTCACTCATTAGCTGATTTAAATGATGATCAGAACTTGACACATAAGAAAATTTACACTCCAAAAAATTAAGCGATCACATCAAAATTTTCACTTTCATAGTTTATGGGTTTGTGTCTGCGTAAAAATCAGATTTTTTAAAAAATATTATTTTATCAAGTATTGACCACACTGGTAATTTCAAAAATATTTTCATTCAGGACTTTTTATTTGCTAAAGTTACAACTGCTCAAACTGGTCAAAATACCAAATAGACACAATCACATCGTGCAGTGAACAATGCAACTGAAACTAGTTTGTAAATTTGCATTGTACTGACAAATAAATGAGAAAAATAACAATGTCTTCACATCGCTGGGTTGAAAAATCAATATTTGACAGTGTAACCCTGGTTCTTAATCACAGCTTTGATGCATCTTGGCTCTCAACCAGGCCCTCACATTCATTCTGGCTGACAACTTCGTATATCAGGTATGCTGCTGGTGGAATTTAACAAATATATGGAATGACTCAGCCTTTCCCAGTCAGAGCTACGCAGCCGTTCCCATTCCCCCAGCTATCACCAGAAAAATATGTACAGTACATTAAAAAAATATGGGATGGTGTCTTCTTGTTCTCCAGATCTGTGTCTTTCCAGGCCCCCTGACTCCCAGGCTGAGGCCCAATGGCCTTCAAAATTTGTACTATTGTTATATGTTATATGCTATAGGTTGGGATATAATTTACACTGTGTCAGTGAATAATACTTCAGTAAAAACATAAGGTAACACACTTCAAAAATACCCAAAAAACACAATTTCATAAAAAAGTTAATTACAGTAACGAGAGTAACTATAGTTTTGTACTTCCTCCTTTAGTGACGTCAGACCACTGAGGCACATTCCTGACCAGCAGAGAGCTGGTGAAGGATTCCTGCACCGGTCTGTGCATGCTCTGTGCAGTTGGACCGGATTCCTATCCTGCTGCTCGCTGCAGAGGAGGAGGCTATGGTTCGCCTAGCTGGGTTTGCCACTCAGTTGTAACAGCAGCACAGCAGAGGCTAAACAGCTCTGACATACCTGCGGGAATGCTGATGTAGCCTGAGGAGCTATTACGCACTCACTATAGCAGGGAACTCCTTTAGCACTGAGTCACAGAGGTGTGGAGTGTAGGTCAGGTCAGGGCCCATGGATATTAAACGAATTCAAGGAATCGTACTAAAAGTGTAGCAAGGACTAAAAATCCTCCTACTTCAGAATAGGACTTTACAGTTAGCTCTCTACTTGCTGTGAATGTGACATTTCATCTGCAAATCGTACAGTACATGATATGGGACATTGAATCTATACATTCCAATGACTTTTAATACATTTTCTTTTGTCATATTTTAGCAATGTTCAACATCGGCTATAATTTTGCGTACATTCATAATTTTGCATACATTCAAGGCTGGTTTAAATTTCACTTGTACTTTTCATTAAAAAAACCAAAAACAAAAAGAATGTGCTAATACATCACTCCCAGCTTCCATTGTAAATTAATTGTTTTGACTAAGGCTCCCTCTCACAGATATAATTTAGGACCAAATTTGAAATATCAGCAGGTTGTGGAATGGCAGGCAATGAGTTAGCCAATGAACAGCACAGGGACTCTGAAGATTTCTACATTCAGAAACAGAGGAGTGAACCAATACTGTGTTATTTTTGCTTGTCTCAAAGTCGTACCCAACCCTACCTCTCAAGTATGGTACCTGCCATGCCCATGATGCCTGGGCCCCAAAAAGACTTATTAGCCTGGGAGCAGAGCTAGTTAGCATTAGCATATCTGGTTGTCTCATGTTTGGTATGTTATTTTATCTTTAGTGTTGTAGCTGAACACAGGACTCAGTTAAAATGGGACTGAGTGAGCACTGTTACACATAGCCTGTATACACAAGTGCTGGTGCAGGAAAAATTGACTGCATTTTATTGCAACCTTTCCACTTCAAAAGCCAATTGAGGTCAAAGCGTTGCAATAAAATGTCTTGGAGCAGCAAGCTGGTTTACGGAGATCATTTACTTTACTACACTCCCAAATATGCCATTGTAACCAAAATTGCCACTGAAATTGTCAGTTAACCTCATTAGAAAAAATACAACCTGTTTTCCAAATCATTATTTTGTCATGTGCTCTATGTCAGCCTGACTGAGCACATAAACTGAAAATGTATTGAAATCCAGTTCAGTGCGTAATATGTATGCCGGAAGAATTGCAATAAAACAATATAAAACATCATGAGACATGTTATATGAAGTATGTTATTTTGGTGATGGGTGAAAAATGTGAAACTACTGGATTTCTGAATGGAGCTTGGCATGAGTTTCTCTGAACTCAGTACCTGCATTATACACGACTGGGTACCTAACATACTACTTCACTATAAATGCAACAAAGCAATGACTGTAGTGATTTATCTTGCTCACCTGAACACTTGACATGAGTCTCTCATTGACAGCGCTGCCTGTGCTGGCTGTGCCGGCTAGCTCGCTCTGCTGCCTCTCTGTTTGAATTTGCTGACACATTATGACACATCTACCTGCCAGCATGGCAGTTTTCTCTGACTAAGTTTACATTCTCGGTTTTACATAACTGAGAAGCTTGCAGTTAAGCTAGCAACCTGATAGGATGCTACAAGATGTGTTTGTTTGGGATGTACAAATCTTGTAAGTCATCTAGGAAATACCACACACAGGATATACTTGCTTAAACAGGCCTAGAGGCCTTGCAGATGCTGCTATGTGTACCTGATGTTTTAAAGCTGGCAAAAGCAGTTTGAGTTGAAGATTGATAAATGTATTGTCTTTACACTATAATACAGGTAATGATGCTAATCCAGGGAGGCCATCTGTAAACATCATGTCTAGAAAAGGGGCACAAGTGTCTCTCTGCATTTGGAATGGCCACAGAGACGTAAACTGAGCCGGACTGGGATGGAATTTCAGCAATTATAGATTGTTCTAGTTTATAATAAACCTCTGTGACAGACAATGTCAAAGACCTCTGAGAGACAGTTACATCATCTTGTGCTGTTATGTGAGGCACATGAATCTTTCCTTAAAGGGCAATACCAGCAATTTTCTCACTTGATATAGTAGACCACATTTTGTAATTATTCATCGCTGCCATGGGGTTCAACCTGATGTGCAAATGTCATGGCTAAATATAAACAGTAAAAAAAAAAAACATTTAATCACATTTAATCAAAATGCTACATTAAAGTGTTATTTATTTATTTATTTATTTTGTTAAAATAAGTGTTAAATAGCTCTACACTCCACCAGCAATCACTGATATAGAGTGTTTGGTCAGTAACATGGTCTGCCAGTGCCTCGACTCTGCAGTAAACAGAAAGTAAAATTTCTGGTATCCCGTTCCCACTTTATCCAATCAGGAGAGAGAACTCCACAAAGAGGCGGTCCTTTGTGGTTCACGATCAGGAAGCAGAATTTCAGTGTAACTGACCGTGGTGGAGAAGCGACCGATTCCACTGCTCCCAGGAACGGTTTACACAACCAAATACACTAAGCCAATGAAGTGATGCCCGCTCACGACCCCCATCACAGGCTGCATGTGCACAGCGGTGATCAGTCCAACTGGAGAACAGCCTCATTTTCAGGTCATTTAATTTATTTACTTAACAGAGGAGGCTTCAAATTTAAAAAACACTCAGTATTTCACAGGAAAACAATCAAGAAATGGAGAAAAGATATGAAAAAATAAACCTGATAATACTTTTGTGTAGTAAAAATGTCATAATCATCCAGCTGTGTCACCAGTGTGACTGATCAGATAGAGACCCTGGGAACACACCACTGCCCCCCTCCACCATTCTGTAATTCTGTAAGGAAATCATGAATAGTGGTAAGGAGAGAGACCCCACTGAAACGGGCCTTTCTTTACATCGTAACTTAACTCCGTCCCTTCCACTATAACAAGAAGCCATCCAAATAATGGGTTGTGTAGGGACACCATTGCTGGAGGCTGCACCCCTATAATTGCTGAGCACTTCCTGGTGCAAGAGGCAGTTGAGATGACATGGGAATGGGCGAGTCTCCAAAGAAATGCACCTCACAGTGTCACCGCCCTGAGACTTACACATACACACACACACACACACACACACACACCAAGTAATAAGCTGTGACATTTTCATATGTGTCTATTTGGCTTCTATCACTGACTGATATAGCTCAATAGTGATTCGGCCCATAGCTAGCTTATAAAAGCTTTAACATTTGCTGTTCTTAACATGTGGTGTCAGATACTGTAACTCTTCCCTGGGAAAGCTCCTCTGGCACACAGGAAGTGATGCATTTTACATTTCCAATTTGTTAGGACTAAAAAGAAGAACTGGGTAGGTAGCCTGAGCAGTGACAAAGAAAAGAGTGCCACCTACAGAAACTCAAACTTCATCAACAAAAAATGAGAGAAAAGAGACATCACCGTCCCGCCCACGCTATGTGATTGACAGGTGATCTCTGGCAAGTGAAATGCCGAAACACCACAGCAATGAGCGCTTAGCAACAAAGATGGAGACAAAATAAAAATATTAAGAATCTCACAAATTACCACTTTAATCATACAATACCTAATAGAAGCATAAAACAGATAAGCTCACACAAGAGATAAGCATACACACAGCAAAGAATCTATAAAGGCTCACAGACTCTTGGCAGATGGTGAACCAAGAGATCGGCAGGGCTGTAAAACAAACCTGTTCTCTTTGTCCACCTACGCAGCACTTTGCACAGTGTGTCTATCAGATGGCGGCTCTTTATCAAGGTGTGGCTGACACTGGCTGCACACCAGCAAAACACAAAGCACTTTTAACACATGAACACGGGAGACTCGCTTCTAATAACTGGGGTGCCTTAGCTGGACTGGCATGCCTGCCAAGAAGGTCTCATATCACAGCCATGTTATACTGAGAGGCCTAAATGTGATATTTACCATCATGTACTGAGCAGACATTGGATCTCAACATCTGTTCCCCTATACCCATAAACCCTTGTGTTTTGGGGTTGTTTCCTGCAGTTGGTTTTGATTAAATTTAAACCAATTGCAAAATAATTGTCTGAATGGGATCATTTGACCTTACCAAACCGAACCGAAGAAGTAAATGCTTCAGAATCCAACTGAACCGCTCCAAACATGCTTGGTATGAACGCGCCCTTATACTACAATGGTGTTGTGCGTTTGCATTCCTCATTGCTAGAGCATATGTAATTATACGGTTGCATGGATGCATGGACTAAAAGGCACCCATCCCTTTCAATTATCTGGCTGTTGGGAGGAAGAGGGGAGATTATGAGTAATTGCCAACTGTAGCATGGGTGGTTCCTCAGTCGTTAAATCGCTGAGACGGGGAGTGATTAGTGGATTTGCTGTGTGAGCAGACAAATGCTACATTGCTCAATTGCATACTTGCTGCAATAATGATAATCTCATAAAAAATATGATTCACCAGGAACTCCACTGTGTGAGTGCATGGTAAAATGAATTGATTTCTGTCATAGAACAATTTCTCTGAGCCACTCTGAAGACCAGTAGTCAACTAATGCTCTCGCACATGCTGCCCAGTATAACCAGTCATCAGGCCACTGATTAGCTCCTTTGGGAATTAATTACTTTGCACCTTCTAGTTGTTGAGGCAAGGGAAAATCATTACTCACTCACTTTCACTGTTTAGATTTTCCCAACCAGTCTGAGAATTTAAACCAACCACTTTCTATTCCAAAACTTAGTTAATCATGAAGCCAAGCCTTCAGCAGATTTTGGATGCCTCATAATTAAAGGAATACTCCAGCATTTTGGCCAAAATACCCTTTTCCTGAAATACCCAGACTGAGACAAGATCCACTGGCTCGGTTCCTATACACAGCATTTTGTGTTAGCTTAGCATAAAGACTTGAAGCTACAGGAGTCATTAGCCTAGCTCTGTCAAAGTGAAAAATGAACCTGACAGCATCTCTGACGCTGTCTTCTTTTTTTTTTACACAGTGTGTCGTGTATTATTTTTTGTAAACGAGTCGTTTCAGGAGAAGTTCATCGGTCATAGTTGCTATAGTTCCTATATCGGTTATAGTTCCTAGGAATCTATAGTTCCTACTATCTAACTTCTCCAAATACAACCTTCGCTTTTATTAAATTTACAAGATACATTGTGTAAATAAGACAGCTTCAGAGCTCTGTAAGGTTTATTTTTTCACTTTGATGGAGCTGGGCTAATGACGCCTGTAGACTTCAAGTCTTTATGCGAAGCTAACACGAAATGCTAACCATAGGAACAGAGGCAATGGATGTACAGAAGTGAAAATGGTATCGAACATCTTGTCTCACTCTGGGTAAGTCAGAAAACTGGCCAAAATGTTGGGAGTTTTCCTTTAAGATAGATAGCTAATATTAGTTATTGCACAGCTATCACTCATTGCAGTTTTATTGCAGTCCTTACAGCAATAAATCATGGATGCTCTGACATTTTAGATGACCAGCCATTCACATTTGGATACATACTGGGTTAGAGCTATAGGTATGAGGTAGTATAAAAAAAAAACTGAGTCAGTATGAGGTGTAAGGTGGATACTAGTTGCCCTGTAGTGGTCTAGATTACTATCACCACAACAATGAGCAACAACATCCCCCCTGGACAGATCCTTCACCTTTATTATGATGACACTTTGCAAAAGCATGTCACCTCCCCTGAAGAAAATATTGTTTTACTCTTTTTGTCCGGATAGAATACCCTGGAAAACTGGCAGATCCATTCTGAGTGACACTCTGCTCTCATGTTACTATAAGGTTCACACACCAGGGGCTTACAGGCTATTAATATTGAATGACGCTTAACGTAGAGGTGGGGTGGATGTGGGATACATATCCTTGAGTAGTTTGTCTTGTGCTGCTGTTGTGCTGCAAGATTCAATCTAGAAGTGGCAACTGTTGCTAAGGAGCCCATTACCCGAGCAACCGGTAATTGTTTACACTGGTCTAGTGGTTTGCTTACTGCTTACTTGCAATGTGGTAGACTACCACGCTGAATCCAACTATACGGGCTTAACTGCAGACAGACTGTTTGACTCCACCTCTGTAAATTCTTCTCTTCAGTCTGTGGGCATGTTTGTTTATCTGGGTCCTCCAGTTGGACTACAAGGTTGAATGCACATGGTGGAAGAGGAAAAGGCTCAGTAGTCTCTCATGGCTTTTGGCTGTCCATGTGTGAACGTCGCTGCAGTTGAAGGTAAACCTCTTTGGTTACAAAGGCGGCTATTTATAAGCACCAAGTTTGCCTCTCACCTGTCTATGTAAAACACCATTTTGTTTATGGCATGATACATTTTCATCTAGTTTGTGTTCCAATTACCTGCTTTTAGCCGTGATAGCCCACTGTTACTGAACAGGAAAAAAGAAAAGAAAGCTTTGATATGTGAACAACGATTTAGTATTCACAATATGAAGACAATTTTCCATTATCCATCAAAAAGTACCAGGAGGTTCAAATGCAGCTAAAATAATAAATATCTAAGCTAAAACCAGCCCTAACACATACCAAAGCTCACCATGCTCTTTTTTGCTCTCACACTCCAGTGAATCTCAAGTGTACCCTGACTCAGAGTAAGAAGATATAAATCCTGGTCTCCACTCCTGACTACAGGGTCACTGGACACCAAAGGAGGTCCGCCACTCTCCCCTGCTGATGGGCCCCCACGATCTGGGTCAGCACTAGGCCATGTCATCTGAGGATCTGGTTGAGCTGCGATATGAGGGCCAAACAGAGGAGGAGCGATGCAGGGAAGGAGCGGAGGAGGGAGAGGCTGAGCTTCCCTGTGGGGACAGCAAGCCTGGAGGGAGGCTGAGGCAGGAGGAGCTGGGGGGAGGGAATCGGGGTGGCACCCAGGAAGTGACATCGGAAGGAGGGATGAAGCATGTCCAGAAGAAAGAGGAGGAGGTGCAGTGGAGCAGATGGGGAGAGAGGAAGGGGTTTGCCCACAAGGGGAAGAGCCAAGACGGAGGGCCAGGTGTGTGTTGGGGAAAGGCGGGAAGGATGTTCATTTCAAATGATCATTGCTGGGATTTTGAAAATCAAACGGGCTCAAACAGTGCAGTACAATCACTCAGCACAAATTGGGTTGATATTTTATTCCAATGATAAAATCAAATTCTATAAATATAGAATCACATGCTAATAAGAATCCATCAGTCAGAAACTACTTGTTTCTGCATTATAAATTATGATGTCTACTTTATAGCTTCTTTCTGTGTCTTGTTTTATGCCTATCCTGTGCATATGTCTCTAGAATGTACACATGAAGTGCATTTGTATATGTGCATATTGGACATGCATATGAGTGCATATGCATATGAATCTGAGTGTGTATGTGTCATGTGTGGCTGGTAGTGTGTGACCTCAGTAGGTCCTTTCGCAGGGGCCTGACGGATCATTCCTACCCAGACCAGGACATCGATCGGCGGGCAGAGGAGCCCCGGGGCCTGGGGCCTTTCTATTTCTTTGGAGGAGCCAACGGGGCCGCAATGTGAGTGGACAAATATCAAATAAAGGATATTATGGCTGCCATTAAGGTGTCATGTAGGATTTTTAGTTCAATGAATACTGAATGCAGAAGGCTGAATGCTTGTCATTTTTTTTAGCATGAAAATGTTTTTCTAAGTTGCTGAATTAGCAGCAGCAGTACAAAACTCCCAGTTGTTGTGACCTGTGGAAACTGGAAGTGTGATGTATTTGCTGTGGGACCTTTCCTGTCCTTCAGAGTGTGTAGTTACTGTGAGAGCAGAGGATGGAAGAGGATTTACAACAAGCACAGGGATGATTTCAAACTCAAGTGGTGTGAGACCAAGTGGGCAGTCAACTACTGCAACTTCAGAGAAGGTAGTCAGTGACTTTGTGGTAATTCTAAACATTACCATTATTCTACATGAATGTTATATTTAAAATTTGATTTCCTACAGCATACACTGAAAGCATAATTACAATGTTACATAGACTAGAAATGTTTTAAAAACCAGATGCCTGATTTGCAAAAAATAGTACTTTATTAATAAAAAATAATGTTGTTTATGCACTAGGTTTGTTTGATCTGTTGTGTGCAGGTGAACAATTGGTGTACCAGATTCCCAACAACAAGGTGCTCACCACTAAGATTGGACTTCTCAACAGTCTTCGAGAATATGAGCGAGTCAGTAGTAAAGTTAACCATGGTCGAGGACTGAGGTGAGGCGCTACTGACTTGGATAGTGGACAACTACCTTCTGTTGACTCTTTTTTAAATTTCTCATCTACAGCTGTAGAAATCTGCCAGAAAATGTGTAGTGAAAATAAATATGAAAGTAAAAAAAAAGCTTTTAGCACAGCAAGATATTTAAAGCACAAGTCTTTGTTGTGTATGTTTGTTTCACTGCTAAAAAAAATTAAGGGAACACTTAAATCACACATCAGATCTTGATGAACAAATTATTCAAGTTGAAAATCTTTACTGATGTACATTGTGTAAATTTGTTGAGAACAAAATCATGTAACAACGGTCAATGGAAACTTTTCAGCCCACTGATGGCTGGATTCAAAATCACACCAAAAATCAAAGTAAAAGCTCAGGCTGATCCAACTTGCAGGAATTTTATCAGTGCAACTCATAATGTGACTCAGTCGTGTGTTTGGCCCCCACGTGCCTGTATGCACTTCCAATAACATCTGGACATGCTCCTGATGAGTCAGCAGATGATGCTCTGAGGGATCTCCTCCCAGACCTGGATCAGGGCATCAGTGAGCTCCTGGACAGTCTGTGGCGGTACTTGGTGATGTCAGCTGCACCAATACCTAACATCCTATAGCTGCTCAATTGGATTTAGGTCAGGGGAATGTGAGGGCCAGTCAATGGCATTAATGCCTTCGTCATCCAGGAACTGCCTACACACTCTACCACATGAGGCCGGGCTTTGTCCTGCACCAGGAAGAACCCAGGGCCCACTGTATTAGCGTAAGGTCTGAGGTCTGATATGCCTCCCCAGACCATCACTGACCCACCGCCAAACCAGTCAAGCTTGATGATGTTACAGGCAGCATAATGTTCACCATGATGTCTCCAGACTCTTTCACTCCTGTCACATGTGCTCAGTGTGAACCTGCTCTCCTCTGTGAAGAGAACAGGGCGGCAATGGCAGACCTGCCAATCCTGGTGTTCTCTTGTGAATGTCAATCGAGCTGCACGGTGCTGGGCTGTGAGCACAGGTCCCACTAGAGGACATGGGACCCTCCTGCCACCCTCATGGAGTCTGTTTCTGACAGTTTGGTCAGAAACATGCTCACCAGTAGCCTGCTGGAGGTCATTTTGTGGCAGTCCTCCTCCTGTTCCTCCCCGTTCCTCCCCGGTCCTGCTGCTGGGTTGATGCCCTTCTACGGCCCTGTTCAGCTCTCCTCATGTAACTCCTGGTCTCCTGGTATCTCCTCCATGCTCTTGAGACTGTGTTGGAGGAGCTGGACTACCTGTGCAACCTGATTGGGCTGCAGGTCCCGCCTCATGCTACAAGTAGTGACAAGGACACGAACACGAACAAAACTAGAGAAGAATCAGTCAGGAAGGATCAGGAGAGAGCAGCTGTCTGTGGTCACCACATGTAAAACCATTCTCTTTTTGAGGGTTGTCCTGCTGTTGTCTCTCCATTGTACCTGTTGTCACTTTCATTTGCACCAAAGCAGGTGAAACTGATTCACAATCACTTGTGCTTCCTAAACGGACAGATTGATGTCCCTGAAGTTTAACTGACTTGGTGTTATGCT
>OMLF01014195.1:12105-23160 GCA_900302615.1 Holocentrus rufus
AAAAACAAAGCAGTTTTCATCCAGGGATATCAAGTAGGCACAGGGTAGCTGAAGTGACAGAATAACTGATAGCAGCTCATAGCTACATGCCAAAGGCTTGTACACACACATCTACTTACACACACACACACACACACACACACACACACACAGAAAAGCACCCTGTTGACCCCAGGCGCGTACACTGTAACAGTGGTAGTGCTGAGACTAACTTCCCTCTTCCCACCGACTGCAGGAACAATCTTTAATGCTAATCACGTCGGACACTCTTCCCTTTTCTCTGCCCGGCTAATCTTTCATGCCTCAGTCAACTTCTTAATTAGAGATAAGGTCCTGACCATTGTGTTGAGTCAGAGTCCAGGAGGGGATAGCCATGCCTTCTGTGTATATCACAGATAACATTATGGCTCCAGCCAAACTTACTGGAGTGCTCACAGTAAATACTCCAAATGTATGACATGTAGCGGGAGGTTATTACGATAGCGGTGCTGCGTGTCTGATTTGAATGTAAAAAGGAGCAGAGCCTGTCAATTATTTGATACATAGAATGCATTACAATTACACAAATCACAATTATATACATGAATATTCATTGTGGTGCAATTACAGCATGTGGAATTGGAAAGGGCTGATATAACTGATCTACATTAAAAACTGGGTTGCTGATGATATAATAAAAGAAAAGCTATCATGATGCCATATTGATACGCCCAACTTTGTAACAGAGACGTTAAAATCACAAAATCTAATCTACTCAACCTTTGTTGAGGTTTTCACTTTTATATGATTTTCCATCTATGATGCAGACAGTCTGTCAGCTGTGAACATTACTGTTGGAAATAAAATATACATATTTCTATTTTACCTGCTAAAACCAGTCATTACACACACAGAACAGGAGCGAATTGTATTTGTAAAACAATGAATAAACTGCTCCCTTTTAGCTTCTTTCATTCCTTATGGGCAGATCGAAGTTAGCCTTTGTCAATGAGTTCGCTGGCTGTTAGCCTAGCTGCTGAAATAATGCTACACTATCAATTAAAAAAAAATCATGCTATGCTGGATGGCAAGATTGTTTATGAAATATGTAGTCTTTATCAGATAATGATATATGTATTTATCGATGATAACTGGTGTTTTTGACTACTTTAAAGTATTAATGCAGATGCTCAGTGAGTTAGCAAACAAGCTAGTTAAGCTAGCTTACTTTATTACTGTTGGAGAACAAAACCACCTACATGATCTATACATCCTACAATAATGTCAGATCAATACACAAGAAAATGAAGATTTCTCCAAATGTTACTGTCACTTTTGGATTATTTTCCGACTCTCTTAAGTGAACGGGGTTTTTCAAGAGTATGCTGCACATTTTCATCTTTGTTTGGGATTATAAATATGACCGCTGATCCACTTCCAGTGGCTTCAACTGTAGACAGCAGTTTATTGTTACGTGAGTAATCCAGAGTATGTTATAGATCAGTGCCTGATACTTTGAGACAATAGTATATTTGACAATTAGAGCTGCAGCAACTAGTTCATAAAAAATCACTAACACACATGTAGACACAGATCTTTGCCACTGATGTGTTGCATTAACAGACGCGTTAGCAGCAGAGTTCATTTATGACTATGACACTGAGAATCTCTGAGAATGATGACTCTGACCGTCGCAGCACTTTGACTGCACATGGATAAATATAATCCCAGCAAAATTTGCACAAAACACTTATGAAAATATATCTAACCCTTTTCTGTCACCTGACTGAAACCTATTAGAAAGTATTTGCAATAAAGTTTAAAATCTCATCCCTATGCGGCTTGTCCAGGTCTGTTTACAAACGCAGTTCAATGATTCAAGATGGCCACTTTTCTTTTACACCTGCTGCCTGTGAAGCTGGACAGAAATGAAGCATCTTGTTGCTGCATTTTGGTATTTTTGATGTTACGCAGAGGCAGGGCGCGGCAGTTACATGGCAAAACATGGAGAAATGTTTGCTACTGATTCGTCCACAGAATCATTCATGGAGAAAAGCATGTTGCCTTGTTTTAATTTTGCCTCCATATTTCTATGTGGTTTGGTTCCTCGAAATTTGCTCAGTCTTCACAAAAACACTAATTCTTGATATTTGGTCTACACCATTTCATTTTAGAAAGGATTTGAGCTGAATTCTTTAATTTTAGTGTCCCATTTTCTGCAGCAGCAGTGATGATGCTGCACCACAGTTTGATACTTACAGATGAAATACTGTATCTTGATTTTCTTTTTATTACTGAATGAATAACAATTCAGTAAGAATTTTGGATGCAGAGCTGGTTTGATGACAGAAATATTGAATTTCTGATATTGCACTCAACAAAACATCACACATATTTCTACACAAATGCTGGAGACTCGCTGAAGAAATGCACAGAGATATTATTTTATGCTAATGGGTACGGGTACCAGAGAAAACATGTTCTTTTTTTAATTATTTCCCACCCCCCAGAGCGAGGCCCTGAGGTTCAGAAACACCAACACAGAGTAAAGTGCATTGTGTCTTCAGTATCATTCCATCTCTCCCTGCAACAGGCTTTTCAAACGCCTTGAGTGCACGAGTCCTCAGCGCCTGTTTGTGTACAGTACATGTGTTTAGTTTGTTGTTCTGCTCTGCCTCTGATCCCCGCTACTCTCCTCTTCTCTTCTATATCACTGCAACAGACCATATTACTCTCAGCATGACGTCTCAGACTGAGGGAAACAGAGAGAGAGAGAGAGAGAGAGAGAGAGAGAGAGAGAGAGACATGCAGACTGCGGTTTTAGTCACACCACTATTTCTTAGATGAAGAGCTGCTCTGGAGGCAGAAATAATCTCATTGGCTGAACCAGTTTTTTATTTTTTTTTATTTTCAAGGTGTTAGTTAACTGGCAAACTCTCAAAAGGAAAAATGTCAATATGTTCCAAATGATTATAAAAAAAGAGCATGCTAGGCTTGCAGTGTAATAACTAATCTGTTGCAATTTTAACACTAACAATGGGGAAAAAAGTGAATACCACATGTGCTTTGATAAAAAAAAAAAGTCTAACAATTTAATGATCAGTCAATATTTTATTATTGAACCATTTGCTGTTGTTGTCACACTGTCATGGATTCTACCCGAGTCTGGTAAGAATTTGCTCTTTCATCTTTTTGCTTTGGTAGGAAGTACTTTTGTGTTACATGCCAATAAAGAACCGAATGGAACAGTGGCAGGAATCGTGGGGGAGCAGCTGGTGCCGCTGCACCAGGACCTGCAGGTGATCATAGCCTGGTGGCATGGAGAGCTGTGACCACAGTGCACGGACCCCATCACCCTGCATCACCCTTTTAGGTGAGTAAAGACAATATTTTGTCTTTATTTTGGCCAAATGATGTCAAATATTCTTTTTCTTTTTTTCTCCTTGTTGTTACCACTTCCCCTTTATGGTCTGAATAAGAGAGAGAGAAAGAGAGAGAGAGAGAGAGATAGAGAGAGAGAGAGATGGTGCACTCAGTCGCCATCTTTGAAGCACCCCGGGGCAGCAGGAATGCACCATACAAGACTAGAGCCTTGTCTCTTTGAATAGGGAGTTGTCTATAGCTAACGATCATCATTTGCTTTTCATATTTCGGGACACTGTCAAATTGTAAATAACATGGGGTGATAAAATTTGTTCTGAAGGACATTCGTGCCACAGAAAACTATTTTTCACTCACCATGTCTTGTGTGCTGTGCTGTCGACAGCCCCAAGAAAGGGCAAGATTTCCACATTCTGCTTTGCAGCACTCCTTGTCGTTGCCATGGTAACGATAGTATAAACAGTCATGTCAGGCGCGCACTTGAGCTATATAGAGATTCTTGAGCTATATAGAGATTGTTATAAAACCACATATGACCACATCACCCACTTCCTCCAATGCACTGAACTGAATTGAATTGAATGGAAGTGAATGGGATGGGGCTGGCAGAGAGAAAGATCAAGGGCCAAAATAAACACAAGAACAGAAGGAGAGAGAGAGAGAGAGAGAGAATGGAACATGGACAGAAAGTATGAGAGAAAATGTGGAGAGGAAGAGAGAGGAAGTGAGAGGAAAAGCAAAAAAATGGAGGAGTGGAAGAACCTTATGAGGGGAGGAATGATAAGAAATAACAGCAGGGGTCCTTGGCTGTGATTTTTTTTTTTCTTTATCTGAACTCAACCTCTGGTGGACGGACCAATTGTCTTTTCCCATCTCCACCTGCACCTCCACTATTACTATTCCTCTCACCTCCTGTGCTGGAGCCACCGGCCAGATCTCCCTCTCCCACCGTCTCTGTTTGTTTCTCGCTTTCTATTCTCCAGCGTCTCCTCCTCTGCTCTTTGTTCCTTTCATCTACTCCTTTGTTTCTCTTTCTGTTTTCGTCTCTGTCTGTCTGTTTGTCCTCTTTCTCTCTATTTTCCCTCCCTCCTCACTCCTCACTGCTCTCTGTCTTTCTTTGCTCTCTTTCAGTGTTGAATATGTGTTGATCTTACAGCCTGGAAAAAATGTGTGAATACAGTGGCAACATCAAAGTGTATTTGTCTGCACCTCCTCCATCATTTTGAGAAATCGCGGCCTCAAGCTGCATTCATTTTAACTCTGAACTCTAACCTCCAATGTGTAAAAAAACTGAACTAGTTGAACAGTCATCCAACTTGGAATTAAAAGTTGGACATTCGGGTTTCATCTCAGAGCTCTGTTTTCTCAGATTTCAGTTGAAGTGAGGTCAGAGTGCAAAAAAATGGTGGAAAACAGAAGATTTTTATTATTTAAGGTTCAAGTCAACCAATCAGGTCAACAGTGATATAATGACAGCTCAATCGCTCAAGTCCTCAAGTAATGATAGCTCAAGTGCCTGACATGACTGTTTATACTATGATTGATGAAAATCGCCTCGAGGGTCATTGTTGTTTTCTTTTTTGTATGCAGGATGTTTGGTGTGTGAAACATTGCTGCTTGAAGCTTAGAGACGTTTTGGCCTGGTGGTGGCGCTGTGGTGGGCCGATCAGGTTTATATTCGAAATGCTGGACCCCAGTGTCAAAATCCATCATTCCACCAAATTTCATCCCAAACAGACCAGCAGAGGCTCAGAAATCACATGAAGACCAAAACATCGTCCCTTCTCTGATCTTTAACATTGCATCATAAACTTTTGGTTTTCCCTCTGGAGGAAAATGCGAAGTTTCTTCTTCTTCTTGGCCTCCATTTTCCCGTGCTGACACCATGAATGCAACGAGAAATTCTGACGTCCAAGTTGAAATGAACGCGATGTAAATATCTTTCTAATATTCGCTCAAAACAGTTTGAAACGGCTGTGACAATATGAGCTTTTACCTCATTGTCACATCACGCTGTGAAAATGTCGTGCTTGTTTGGGCGGATGTTGAACTCGGCCTCCTCCTGCACGTCGCCATCTGTCAAATCCTCGCCGGCTCTCTGCTCCTTTTCTCTCTCCCCTGTTCCTGCATCTTTCATTTCTCTCTCGTCTCCATCCTTCCTTTGCTCTCTCTCTCTCTCTCTCTCTCTGCTTGTGTGAGGTAAAGCATGCTGCTCTCTTGCATTATCAAGCCATCCGTCCACTACCTGCTCTCTGCTATTATTACTGCCACAGAGTAAAGAGAGAGAGAGGGAGGGGAAGGAGAGAGTGTCTACCACTTTATCTCCCCATCTCTCCATTTCTCTGACATCTCGGGCCGGGATACTCCCCCTCTACTTGCTACATGGATGGCAGGAAGTGCCGCAGAATCCTAATTCCTGAACAGATGCCCAGTTCCAGTTCACCACACTTGTGGGTTTTCACCTCAGTATTTCTACCACTGCCACCTACAGATCTGTTATTCAGTTATTTATTTATTAGTTCTAACCAGTTTAGGAATATATAGGAATATAGGTTGGGGGAGGATAAAATGATAAAATGGCAAAATGGCAAAATAGTTCTGTTTGGAAGAAACTGATTTGCTTCTGATTACTTGTATACTTCTGCTGAGTGCTTTGTCTGCAAAAAAGATTGCTGTTTTCTTGCCCTTTAACTTTAATAAAAATAAATAAATAAATAAACAAATAAATAAATCAACATTTTCTCAGAGGCGCCCGTTGGGAAGACAGCCACTATTTGAGGAAGGTAAAGTGAGGACAAATGGAGGCGTTATCTGCTCAAACAGGCCACACTGGAACGGTTTCTCTCCTGACATGACTCTGCTTTGTTCTTCTTTTGTTCTGCCACGTGAGAAACAGCTCTTATAACATCATGGGAGTGATGTATTATTTGATGTAGACTTGGGACAGGACTGCGTTTAGAGCGGTGTCAGCTGAAGTGCGAAGAACGTATTCAAAGTTTATTTGCATGCGTCATAGCTGCGTTAGCTTGTTCAAAGGCTGGGCTGTGGCTGAGTGTAGCTGAATGCATGAAGCACCAGCAGGATAATGACATAATGAAGCAAAATAGACAAAAGCAGGCCAGACTTCTTTGACTGTTGTGGTTTCAAAATTCTGCTTTACCCACTTCAACATCAGACCAGCGTATTAAAATGGATCCACTTTGGATGGTGTATTTGAAAATGTCCATTTCAAGAGCATAACAGGCAGCCCCAGACTCACTTTGCAGCACCTGGGTTGGTTCATTTTCTTGAATGAAGTGTCGTTTTCTTGATCCTAGTGTGCTGATCTGCCTGATTTCAACATATTTATACTTTTCCCCAGACACAAGTGAAACTGCATTGGCATTATCTTATTCAGCTTAGTATTATAAGTATTATTATGTCGAGACAAGGAAGTGGAGATCGGTAATATGGCAGATCAGCCCACTAAAATCGAGATAATAACATTTTGAGTCATACAATAGGTTGTGTTGATGGACTGGCGAGCTGTCCAGGGTGCTGCTTTCTGCCCAGTGCATGCTGGGATAGGCTCCAGAATTGGACAAGACAGCCTTGTGTTACAAAGCTCTGTCATGTTGGACTCAACTGCAGAAAAACCTCAAACTTGAGCAGCTCATCCCAATTTCAGATTTTTATTACAGCAATTATTTTTAATGTGTGTGAAGAGATCTCAGTGTGACTACCCTGATTAAACACAGGGTAAATAAATGAAATAACACGAATACTGCTGTGAACTTACTGGTTTGGACTGGATTTCTTTGGCATAGAGAGGTTGGAGGAACTCGGAGTCCCCCTCCAGTTTCAGGCCCTTCTCTGTTATCCTGAGGTTCCCCATCCCGTCCTGAGGAGAACAAAACAAAACAGACACAGTTAGTTCCTCTTGTCTTTGTGCTGCTGACAGCGACGATCCATCAACACGTCACATCAAACCTGCAGTGTCACCGTGATGTTTCGTGCATTTCCAGTACCAATACACAGCAAAAAAAATCTCTATCTGAAGTAGGCATTCAGTCTGTTTTTTCTTCAAAATCTGCCAGTGGGATGAGATAATCCCACTTGTTTCCAATGCTAATCAACTTGTTTCCAGAATTTTCTTGAATCAAGTGTCATTTTCTTGATCCTAGTGGGCTGATCTGCCTTATTCTGCCTTGTTTCAACACATTTATACTTGTTCCCAGAAAAATTCCTCAAACAAATGAAACTGCATTGGAAACAAGTGGGATTATCTCATCTAAGTGGCAGATTTTTGTTACCTTGCAAATATAATCACTCATGGCGGCTGTCACATTGCAGATGCAGCTGTTTAAAACAACACTTTCCCATTAAGTGATTTGGATCTGCATTGATGTTAAGAGCTGAGGTGATATAGATATGTATAGGGAAGCAAAAAGGGTTTTAATCTTTATTTATTTATTTTTTTAATCAGCTTTACCATAGCATCTTGTCATGCTGTATATCATGTCTCAGGTTTGTTGCTGCTGTGGCAATTAATTTCATCCTGATCTATGAAAGACTAATGGCATCTGGTAACCAGTCTGGCTGCTTGTTTATCATTCAGCGCCTAAAAAAATGCAGATTTTTGCACAGTTGTTTGTCAAAGCCTCACTTGCTATCTGTGTCAAGGGTAAGTCAGTGCATTTCTTGTGGGCATGCCAAGCCTAATCACAGTATTCTCTTGATGCGTTTGCTGCCAATATGGTGCAGCGCCATGAACACGAGCCGCTGGCCGTGACCAACACCTGCCATTTTATTACTGACACCTGCAGCTTGATAACAAACACCTGCTATTTTTCAATGTGCCAAGACGCCTGCGTAGGAAATATTCAATCTACTAATGTAATTCCCTGAAAAATGGGAGAGAAAAGGTGTCATTTAGTTTCAGAGCACAGCTCGCACTTACAGAACAACAGTTACAAACACATTACAGTGACTCTGAGCTCCACACACAATATTAAACTGCCTCCCTTGTTGATCAGCTGCCATAATCACTTTTATGAGAAAACAGTGATGTTGGTGCACCTGATTTTCCAGTTAGCATTAGCAACTGAACCGCTGGCAAACAGAAACAGGGCTTTTTTATGTCATTATGTGTTGTTTTATGATCATTTATGCAACACAGTATCACAGCAGATCACACAAACTGTTGGAAGAATGTTTTCCTGTCATAAAACCTCATGTGAATTTCATTTTACATGCGCGGCCGATGGAGGCCAAGATGTGAGGTTTCACTGTTTCAGTTCGAATTTCACAATAATACAACTGCTGTTTTGTTTTATTGAGTAGATAAAGTTCAATTAAATTAAAATATGAGCTGTGGGAAATAGTTTTGAACAGGAATTAATTATTTTTGTCCTGTTATTTCAACATTCCATTATGTTTTTCCATTCCATATATTTTTTATTTGTTTATTTTCAGAAATTTCTGCACATTCTGTACATTTATTTACATTTCTGCAATTTCTGCACATTATTTTATTTATTTATTTAATCAAATTTTTCTGCAATTGCTGCACCTTATTTTAAACATTTATTTATTTTTGCACTGACTAATAAATGTGCTAATTTATTCCTAATTATGACCAATTTGCTGTCCATAAAGGCAACTGCAGAAAAGTAGAAAGTAACTTTTTGGTTTTTAACTTCATGTTCTAAGTCTTAATTGAATGGCAACACAGAGTACGCCAAGACAAATTTCTGTATGTTTATGTTATTTGTACATTGTCATTATACATGTGACATAAAAATGAAAATGCATGTTTGTTTGTTTTTTGTTGTGGGGAAAAATTTGGGAGAAAAGCAAAGACGGCATGAGACACGAGAGAATTTGGGCTCACTGCAGTCAGACGGTATTGCAGCGGCGTTACAGAGGCTTCCACAATCTCAGTCAGTACAGCAGAACAGCAACACACCAAAGGATATTAACCGCCGATGATGAGAGGAGATTTGGTGAGAGGAGACTGGCTCAGCGGCCGCTTTGATTCAGACACGACGAGCAAGGCTGACCCCTCTCCATCCAGTCAATATATATATTTTATATGAGATCACCTGCTGGATCATTTCAAAGATGAGAGACAGCGATGTGATAGAGGAGTGAGGCAGCGAGAGGGAGAGAGGAAAAAAAGCGAGCTATCTGTCCATGTGATCTTCTCCGCCAAAGCCTTTTTGTTTTCCCGGCGTCTTTTGATCCCGTAGTTTCTGACGAGCAAATGGAGATCAAGACCCCTTGAAATCCCAAAGTATCTGAGGTGGGTTTTCAAGCCTCCTCCATGTAATCCTTCCCCTTACTGTGTAAACCATATTAAAATTCTGGGACCGCTGCAGCAACAGGGGGGGAGAAACCGGGACGTGTTGTGATTGTGAATTATCCCCACGTGTAAACCGCTCGACCCATTAGAGATATGCAGCTAGCGTCATTTAAACTCAATTTCCAAGTCTTTGATGACGAAAGCCGACTCTGTGTGACTGTAAGCGTGAGAGGAGAGATATATCTTTAACCTACTTGGCAGCTCTCAACAACATATTCTTTAATAGACGTCTTTATCGACAGATTCGTCCACCGACTTCCATCAAAGGGAGCGGCAGATACGTCTGGCTTCCCTCGCTGTTTCCTCCCGCTGGCGAATTTGATCACAGTCGGGCTAATTGCTAAGCATGCGTAATAGTTCTCTATCTCTGCCTCTCTCTTACACAACATTATTTTTTTCTCTTAGTCATTCTGTTCAAATTGATATCACATAAATTACATGCATGAACACTTTTTACAGCCGAGGTTCAGTTGTGTTGCACATCTGATGGAAACATCTGGAAACTGCAAAACATCTCCGTCTCAAGCTATCAGTTTCATATTCAGAGTTCAAATCTTGTTTTTCTTCAAACAAGTGGAAAAAATCGGCCAGTGGGATGAAATAATCCCAATGTAGTTTCACTTGTTTCAGGATTTTTCTTTCTGGGAACAAGAATTAATCTGTTGAAACACAGCAGATTAAAGTTCAAGAGATGGCATCGTTGTCATGGTTTCGATGGTTGTCGGTCCTGTTGAACCTTGAACCCGATCGCTGAGTCAGTCGTCACGGCGACAGCTGAGCGTTCTCCTAACATTAGCTTTGTTGATTATAATGGAAGACCACAGTTTTGTTGAACATTTAATTAATAAAATGTGTCCCTGCCTGTCGACCCACAGCAGGCAGATTACAAAGATGGAATAAAGACGACAAAATAAAGACACTCAGTGTTTTCATTCTGCTGCTTCGTCCCCTCATGTAAATTCTTTGTCTTTTTTCTTTTCAAAAGGGCTGCTGTTAATCCCACAAATGCACATGTGTCTCATGTGTATTTATACTGATTTTGATGCAAAATCAAAGTGAAGCGATGATGGATGTTGGCAACATCGTAGCGATGTCACAAATCAGCAGACTGTAAACTGACCGGATCAGCCCACTAGGATCAAGAAAATGACTCTTGATTCAAGAAAATTCTGGAAACAAGTTGATCAGCATTGGAAACAAGTGGGATTATCTCATCCCACTGGCAGATTATTTTCAGTTTTGAAGCCTCAGCGCTCAGTGAAATGACTTGTTTTCACAGTGCATATCCTCCACCAGCCTCGGGTTTCCTGTCTTCCTGCCAGTCCGTCCGTCTGACTAACACTCTGTGAAAC
>OMLF01014200.1:17943-35192 GCA_900302615.1 Holocentrus rufus
ATGTTTGAAACAAGTATTGTATATTACAAACATGAACAATAAAGTCATTTTTGTAAAGTTTATTTTTTTAATTTATTTTTTTCAGGCATTTCTGCTTTATTGGATAGATACAGTGGAGATAAAGAGGAAAGATGGGAAAGAGAGAGGGGAGAGAGAGAGGATGACATGGAGCAAAGGGACCAGGCCAGAATCAAACCCAGGCTGCTGCAGCTAAGATTTCACCTGTCACCTCAGTAGTATGTGATATACGCTCCATGCAGTGATCCATCAGGGTGCCTCTCGACCATTTACTTCCATGCTTCAGATATGAAATGCACTAGCAGACCAGTTTAGCTCAAAGTTATCCTAAACAGGACTCTCTGAAGTACTTCCTCTGAGAACAAGATGTGGTCACGGGGACAAATCGCTTTACTGGACGTCACCGTTTCATAGGCAGCACCCAAATTTCATTCTGTCTTTTACCCTGCACAGAAACAAAAAGACAAAAACTAAAAATGCATTTTTATTTCACCTTTAGTTTACTATAATAACCTTGCTTCTGCTTCAGTATAAGATTCAGGCAATTTAATGGCCAACAGAAGAAAGATGTAGCCCGTTACTGTAACAACATCTTCTGTCAGGTGGAGCCAGGTTAGATTTCTAATTACATCTGGGTCCCTCACCTGTAATTAGATCTAGGTTCCACCAAGATCACCTCATCTGACCTCTGAATCGTGGCTATGGGACATTTGGAAACTAGCTCTGATACAGCACATAGACTAGGATTTCAGTGCATGGTGGCAATGGCAGGTGACACTATGAGATGTAACCTATTCCCTCTAATCAAGAGATTGAGGATATGCCTTGTTTGGTATGCAGTGGTTACATGGGCCTGCATACAACTTAATACAATCAGCTTAACATGCCACCATGCTAATAGAAGATGCTACTTCAAACAAGGCATGCATGTAAGTGTTTGCTGAGTACACAAATGCATTGGTGACTCAGGGTGCACATCAATTGCCTCATGGCGCCTTTGTTCTTCGAGAAGACAGCGGTCTGATTTAAATACAAATACCATGCCATCTTAGCTGAGCAAACAAACTAATTGAAATGATCAGACCTGCCTCTCCAGTAGGTATGTAGGCATGTTGACTCAGATGCACCACCATTAGGCTTTATTGCTTTATTCAAGAGGGATTTGAATTAATCATTGGTGTTTGCATGTGTGTATGTCTGTGTGTGTGAGAGAGAGACTTCTTTACTCCCCTTGTCATAACTCTGCTCATGCCTCTATATGTGTGTTTAACATACACAAGGCCAGAGGTTGGTGACTGTGCTTAAACAAAGTGACAGGGAAAGGTGAACTATCCATGAGAATGAAGGGCAGATCCTGACACAGCAAACATAGCTGATCCTCCTCCTCCGTCTCCACCCACCAGAGGAGAAATCAGCCCAAGGCCATACAACCCAACTCTCCTTTCCCTCCAGTTCCTGCATTCAGTCATTGCTGCTTTCATTGCTTAGTCTCATTATTCTCTTTACTTGGCAGCCCAGATCTGATTAGTATAAAATCGCATTTGTTTACTACTAAAGCATTTAATCTGACAATTGTGTAATCATAATTTACTAAAATGAAAAATTGATGTGATTTATTCGACTTTGTTAAAAGTAGCCACATTCCTCTGTTTCAGTTGAATATAAAATTTGTCACAGGCTAATGTGCGTGGTACTGCAGTCAAATATAATCCAAAATGCTCTCTCACTCCCTGTCTTTCACTCTGTGGGGCCCTGCACCATGAGGCCCCCGTTGGCGGCGGGCAGCCAGTGGTAATTGCTACAGTGAGAGCTGGATCAGTGGAGCTGCTCTAATCAATAAAGTCTTCATCAGCCATTTCCCCTGATGATTCTCCCTCATTTCTCCCCTAATTGTTCTTTTTCATCAAACAAGGTCTGTGCCATGAGCATGTGTGTGTGTGTATGTGTGTTTGTGTCTTTGTATGTTTGTGTGTTCCCACGAGCTTGTGTTCCCGTCCTCCCTCTCAATGGACTGTGGGTAACAGATTGCTAATGGAAGTTGGGCTGAAAACAGCTGAGGGAACCTTTGCCTCCTAACTAGACTGTGACCTCCAATGGGAGGTGGATTACTGTTGATCCGGGCTCTAGCTGCACCAGAGCGGCTTCACCTCTGACACTGTGCACGGCCACTGATTCAAATAAAGGCAGAAACACCTTCAGTGGACAGCTCTTTCATGAGCTGTAATTTAGCCGTGTGTGGGAAGCTAGGATATGGTTTGAGTCATGGACAGAGGATGTTGAGGTCCAGCCTGCCTTTTATAAGCGTAAACACTGCAGTAATGTGTTTCAGTAAATAAAGTGATGCTAGCTGAGCTGAGGCCAAGTACCGATGAAAGAGGTGAGAGGCAGCCTGATGAGACAACAAACAACACCTAATTTAACCTCTCAATATGTCTCACCTGCTCTTTTTGTAAATAGTTAGACTGGGTGAGGGGCCAGAGAGACACCACAAAGCTACCAGGACCCAAACTGGAAAACTGCTACAGAATCTTGCTGATAGTCACGTTGAATGGACTGTGTTCCTGTTTTTATTGATCTCCCCCCTTTGTCTGTGTTGGGGCCTGTGTCCATCCCTGCTGAAGTGCTGCACACTCTACAACAAGTGAAGAAGTGCATAGACACACAAGTTAAAGTTTGCACATATTCATTTTTTTAAAGAACACACAAAAAATTAATTGGCATGAATCAGTATTCGTATGGAATGGAGGGTCCCTAGTCAGTAAAGAATCAGCTTAAAACTTTAGACTTTTAGCACTTGGCCCACCCTGCAGTTTCCATGGAGGAACACATGGACATTCACTTAAATGTAATATTGTTAACATGACTTTCTTCTGCTAAATATTTGTGCTGGTGAAATCCAGTTTTCAAACATAAAACCCGTACGATATTTTGGTCAGTGGTCAGAGCTGTCCTCTGCCCCTCTATAACCTTCAATAACCTTCATCTTCAGACCCTTTTGGCCCATGACTGTCAAAGAATGGGAAATGATTGGGGCATAATTGTTCTTCTTTAGCCTTTATTGCCCTTCACTGCCAGTAAATCGGTGTGGGTCCTCTCCTTTCCCCAGGAGGAGGGGTCGCTTGCTTTCATATGCCTCTGCAGGCATCACTGCCCATGTGGAGTACCAGGCATCAGCAGCCAGAGGTTTGACTCTCATGCAGAGGGAATTATGGGGGGATATTTTCTGGGTCAGAGTGGCACGAGGGCACCTCTCAAATGAATGCATAATAACATTGGATTTGCCAAATCATCAAATGACACAGTTTTGCCATTATATAATAGCAATCCATCTTAAATCTTAGTGCCAATTTTGAATTTTGTCATACCCTATGGTTATGTACATATAAGTTTTAGTATTTACAGTGTGTCCATGTTTTAGTGCCATATCTGTATTATGTTTTATGTGTAATGACTGAATGAGCTATTTAGAGCTAAGTGTAATTCATACAGTTCCCATAAGAACACAGTCAAATCTAAAAACACTGGAAGAATAGCCGATATCAAGCTGTCAAGAAATAAGTCAATACGCATTAAGAATTCTTGACTAAATACTCGAAATTACTCCCTTGAATCACCAATAAATTTAGCAACCTGAAATAGAGATTATCTGCCAGAGGGAGAAGTGTCGTTTAATCAGATATGACTGGACATACCCTGAAATTAAGGCTGACTGAAATCTCTGTAACCTTATTGATTTCACACTTGCTGTACAGAATAGGAAGTAGAACACCAGAAATGTGTTGTAGACCAAATCTTTTTAAGGTTACTGTCTATGCTTTTTTGTATTTTTTAGGGTTGGTATCTTAAAACACACACCCTTATGAAATCATGCACATCTAGGAGACTGGGAAGAGTATCTTAATAAATAGAGGACTTCCAGGTTTTTTAAATATTCTAGACTTTACAACATTAATAATGAATAATGAAAAGTAGACAATCTTAGTTTTCTTACACAATATTAAGTGCTTTACAGGAACAAAATGAATAAAAACAAGGTATAAAAGAAAATAAAATGGATTAAAATAACAAAGCACATTGTAGACAAATCAATAGAATGGCTACAAAACTCAAAAGCTTTTCTAAACAAGTTTTCAAAAGACATGAGACAGAATGAGCTAGTCTGAAGGTCTCAGGCCAGACATTCCAGAGTTTTTGTGCATGATCACTTTTATTCACCCAGCGAGACCTTGGAACAACCAGAAGGGCCCCACCTCAGGACCTCAGGCTGCACGCAGGAACATATTGACACAGAAGATCAGTGATATATTCAGGTTCAAGACCATGCAGTGCTTTACTCAAGAGACCTTTATTGTCAGCACATCCATATACAAGTATAGAGTGGGTTCAAATTTTATTTAACAAACAAGGGGTTTAAATAGAAGAATTGTTCTTTCTCCAGACCAGAGAGGGAAACAGATAACTTAATTTTTGCAGTGTTTTTATGTTGCAAACAGCCCTCTTGACGTCATCACTAAAATTAAGTGTTGAGTCAAAGAAAACGTTAGTTCTTAAACCCAGCAACCAGTTAGAGGGAGGAAAGTTATCACTATGTCTTTGAACTAATTCTTCCTTTTCTAAGAAGTTATCCTTAAAGAACACTTAAATATCTTAATTACAGTACCTCAGTTAAAGAAAGACTTAATTAACCGTTTTCTTTTGGATTTCTAAATGAGGAACCATACACATATTAAAAAAAATTACATTTTCCCCAATTTCCATAAATGACATTAGAGAATGTAGTGATATCATCATCAATTCACTGACTATAATTAACACAAGGATACAGTGTCCTGTGGTGAGGTTTAGAATCAATTTAACTATTACAGTTTTAGGTATGTGTGTGAGCTTTTCTCTTTTCAGGGAAGCAATACAGCTAATTTTGCCATTATTGCACACAGTAATAGGATCCCTATTATTAATGCTGCCGTGGCACTTTGCCATAACAATAAATACCGGCTTGATGAATCTGTCCCTCCTATTGCGGGTCTTTGTATTATATATTATGATTTACAGAACCTTTAGCGTTGTTGACTTAGAGGCCTTTATTGAGAAAATTAGATTTGAGTTGTCTAACAGCCGAGCCACTCATCTCCTCAGTAAACTGCCATAGATCGTGCCGCCGCGGGTTTTATCGACATATCCCATTACTGAAGTCTTCACGTTTTATGACCATGTCCATAAATACTGTCTGGGACAATGGTCGCTCTCTGCGGGGCAATGGAGAGATCATCTCGGGGCTGCCATTTGACGCTCCAGCACTCACCCACATTTATACACACGCCCACACACACGCGCGTACATGCTATGAGCTGGCTCTCTCTCTCTCTCTCTCTTTCTTCCTCTCCTTCTCTATCTCATGATCAGAGATGCCCCCTGTTGAGTGATGGAAACGCTTCGTATTTGGCTCCCGGGTGTCAAGGGAGAGGACGCGGAGTGTTGAATGAGTTTACAGATGATGAGAGTCTTCGTTCAGGTCAATCTGTATTTACAGCTCAATCACTTAACAGAGCGGGCCTCTCTATTAGACCTCTATCTATCTGGGTGGGTGACAGTCAGCAGCAAATAGGGCCGTATAAGGGACAAGGAGTGTATTTGATAAGACCTCTGTGACCTCTGAAGCCCAAAGGAGATGCTGGGGTCCAAGGAGGACACCCCAGGGTGTAGCTCGGCATTATGGACCCTATGCACAGGAGCTATCTCAGGGCCTCCTTGCACTTTCCCCACACCACCATTATTCCATCTGTGGCAAACATCTACGTCTGCCCACCTTCAACTCAAACACATCGCCGCACTTTTATTTAGTGATCAGTCAACAGATATATCTAATTGAAATGATGGGTTTTAGGCACAGCCCTCATAGAGCTAATCAGTGTTTAAAACTACTGTTAAGCAGTGGGGTGCTGCTCTAAGTTCAGCTGTTTTAGTCTGTACAGGAAAAAAAGGCCCAAATAATATTCTTGTTTATAATATCCAGTTTTTCTTTGATAACATGGCTTAGGAGAAGCTGTATCATATTTTTGGTCTTTTTTGTGTGTTTACATTTTTGTGGATTTCAAGCAAACTGTCTTGAAAATAAGAAAATGAAAATGAAAGAAAATGAAAAAGCTACAAAAGGCTTTTTATTCCAGACATTTTAGGGTTTTTTTCCATCGTTTGCGGTGGTAGTGAGTAAGTGAGAGTAGTGAGTTCTGATGATCAGTACTTTGGAGCCTGTTGTACCTTTGAACACTGCCTTGTGAAAAACTAAAATATTTTTGAAGGATACTTCAGAACCAGGAACCCTGAGAATTTCTTTAAGAACCTCTACTAATGAAAATGATACCAATGAAGGAATTAGGGGCTCATTATGCCGTTGAATTTGAACTAATTTATTTCAGGCTTCAACTCTTTATTGCTGCTAATCATGGCCATCAGTGGCAATGAATCAGTTCTGTAGTTGGTGGAGAATAATGTTGTACTGTACATTTATTATTTAAATCTGATAATTATGTCAACTTGACAGACAGATCTGAAAATGATGATATTATTAGAGTATAATAGTTATTACATTAGTGGATTTTTCTGAACTAAGAGATTTGAAAAGCACAGCTGCACAATTAAGAAAAAGGAGTTGTAAAGTCAAAATGACATTGTTCTATGGGAACAGGTTCTTGTATCTTTCGGGTTTGAGCGATACTGTTTGTCCAAGAACTCCAAAAATAAATGCATTATTTTCAAATGTTAAAATATTCACGCTATTTTGACCTTTATCACTTTGAAATTTAATCTATTTGCAGTTTTAATTCCTCCTTTTCCGTTGTCTTTATGTTTCATGTACCGTCGACAACACTGTGCATTTGACTCACTGAGCTATAGGAAGTTTTTATTTTGTCAGAAGAGGGTGCTGTGACCTCAGATATTTCAAACCTGAATGCTTCCCTGAAACCAGTTTCTGTGAGAACTTTGATCAAACTTTGAGACAATAATCAAAATAGTTTTTTTGTATGACCAACATTGCTAAATATTATTACATGAAATAAATAATATTTGACATCTGTAACATACATCAGTGAACATGTAATTCATTTTGTAAATCTGAGTTTTAGGCTAATACTCTCACTGATTCAAGCTCAGTGCACTGACTGAAAGCCAGAATATTCATCATGTAACATAACTAAAAGCAAGTTGTGCATTTAAGCTCCTGTCCTGACCACTGGACTGTAGACTAATCTCTTTTGCAAATTAAGTAGTGAAATGGCGCCATCTGGTGGCTGTGTTTTGACACCTTGTGCAGCACATCAGCCCAAGTGTTTTCCATTGAGCACCACAAATAACACTGTGTCACTTTTGTCACTTGATTTAACCTTTTCTTGCTCAGTGACATTCACATAAAATTCCCCAAGCCTGCACCAGAACTGCAGAAACATGTGGTGGCCTGCATGCATGAGTGTGTGTGGGTGTCTGTGTGTGTGTGTGTGTAGCTGTGTGTGTACTGGGAGGTTGCTGGATGCCTTTATTAAGTATATGAGCGTCATTGGCAGCACAGTTTGTTCCTTGGAGCCAATGAAAGGTGTTGTGCAACACTGGGAAATGATTACTGGCCCTGACAAGGACTATTAGAAGATGAGGCTGTGAATAGAAAGGTCAGGATGGGGTTATTAAAGGATATAAACATACACACACACTGACACAGACAGAGAGATTTCTTCTCATGTGTGTTAAATATTAGTGTTGCACTGGGTGATTTCAGGTGGCAGTTGAAGGAAGGTTAACTGCTCTATCGTTGTCTAAATGACTAACGGTTCAAGTGTGCACACAAGGTCCACACACACACTCACAAACACACACAGCTGCCATGCTGAGGTCAGATCGGCCTCTCTCTCCACCCTGCTCTAATCTACTCCCACTAAGGCTCTGCTCAGGTTCAAAGACACGGAGAATGTTTGACTGTGTATCCCAGACAGCTGCCTCTGGGCTCGGGGTGTTGAATACTCATCACTGGGCTTATTGGTTTGGTTATGGCTTCTCAAATGTCCTGATGTTGTCCAGGATAGTACTGGGCTTGTACTGGGGTTTTGCTCGAGCAGTGTGTAGCAGCACAGAGTGTTTGTAAGGGGGATTACATTCGCTGTAAATATGTTACGTATATATTAACACAGCACATGCATGCAGCTTGTAATGTGTTGTTTATTTGTTGAGAACCAGATGCAAATGCAAGGCTTCATTGCATAAATAGCTATGTGCTTGGCCTTGCCCCACCCTGTTTAGGCCATGCCATATTTTCCAACACTGGTGTGCTCCCGCGATTACCTTCAGTGTGTTTTAACCCTGAGGGGACAGAGAGGCTGCCACAGAATATTTTCTGCTCTTGTACACCGAAACCTTCACCAGATCAGGAATTTAAAAAAAACAAAGAAACAGCCTGCTGATCTTGTCCAATTTTCCCTTCATTTAGAAACTATTAGGTGCTATTGATAACCATTAGACAGACTTTGAAGTCAATGGTGCAAACACTTTGCTTAGGGAGAGTATATTTTAAGGAGCTGTTAGGGGAGTTTCTAATGAGGAGAAATCTGTTTTTCCCTTTATTAGAAACCAGAGGCCTGATGGGGCTTTTAGGATCGCTGTATCTAGTCTGTTTGTCGATCAGAGACACAGCCGTCATTTCATGGTGAATTTTGGGGGGAAGGATCCGGCTGGAGGTCTGTCTAATAGAAGAATTATGTGGCTGGATGGACAAACTGATAAAAAGGGGAATGAACAGATGGAATAATGGATGGATAAAGTATACCCAATAAACATTAGTAATGTTTAGTGCTTGCTGATCTATCCGTACGTAGATCTTCAAATGGGTGGACTTGCTTTGAAATTGAAAGGCAAGGTGCAATCCAATAACGCTAACAGGGATTTATGTATCTCTCGATCAGATGACTGTTTTCCCCATCAACATTATTTGACCCATGTTTCATTGTTTAGAAAGACAGTAAAAGACTCGCTGCCCAGACTCATCTGCAAGGAATTGCACAAGCAAAGCAATTCCACAGGTTTTCTCGTCTCAGAGGAGCTCTCCTGGAGGCCAGATATATCAGGCTTCTCAGACTGAGGTTCGCTGAACAAGATGAGCACCTCGGCAGTATCAGTCATTGCAGCGTTCAAGGTAAAACTGTAGATCAGCATTCCTCAGAGACATTTAGCAGGCCTGGTTTAGTCTTACTTGGCCAGGCTGAGGGTACAACCTTACAAACCCCGGCCTGTGACATACGAAGCAGAGTTATGTTCTGCCCTAGAGAAAAGCATATGGGGGGATTGTTACAATTATATCATTATAGCTGTGTGATGATTTATAGGCCAATAAATTGTTTTTAGTATTCACCACAACCCCGTGCTTAATCATCTTTCACCGTCACCTGGAGCTAATCATTATGGAACCAATGTGCAGAACTGTTTGACTGTTTTTCATTTTAACAGTTGCGTGAAAAGTAGACGTTCCCTGGGACTTGGCAGCATAAAACTGCCACTGAGAGTGTAAACATCGCAAATTTACTAAGAGTAATATCAAAACGGAATGAATAGTGCAAAGGAAGAGAACTAATAAAAACTCTGTGTTGATGATGATGATGATGATGTCTTTAGTTTTTACTGTAAAATAAAGAGAGAGAGAGAGCACGTGAGAGGAGGGAGGAGCATTCACAAGAGAACAAGTGTGAACAAATTTATTTTCATACTGAGAGAGAGGCTGAGAGAAACTCAGAATGCATGGTGTGATCAAGTGGTCTTCGGCCCATGCACAAGCCCCAATATCTCAGAGAACAGTCTGCAGACAGGCATGCAGTGATGGAAAAACTGCTATAAACTGCAACTCAAGTAGAAGTATTGTTGCTTTGCTGATATTTTGATTATATTAAACAGATAATTACAGTAACATGAGTAAATAATCAGTTAGTTTCCCCCTTGCAGGCATGAAGTACATGTGTGTGAATGTGAGTGTGAGTGTGTTTGTGTTCGAATGCATGACTGATCATACTTTCATACAATTTCATAGAGTTGAGATCTCATTTTTCCTGCGGTCTCGATTGTTTTTCGGTCCCTCCAAGAGTTAAACACGAGCTTGCACAGCAGTGCCAGTGGCTGCCTCTTATTTTGTCTCCATCCTTCAGTGGTCATCGCGTCCCATTCAGCGCAGCAGCGCTCGGCATGATATGCATCAGCAAAGCCCCTGCTTGTTATCGCCAGGCAAACCCACAACACACAATCAGTAATGAGAGACAGCACACTGAGTAAACCAGCGGTCAGTGTAAACTCTAAACATCCTTTAGCCCCGGACTGGTTTTCCCGCACGCTGTCTGCGCAGAGATTGTCTTCATTCTCCTGGCTTGTAATTGAACAAAGATGACCTTCGTTGTAATGCGTTTATGGGAAACCCGTCATCGTTTCTCTCCGCCTTTGGTCTTGTAGGCCGAGTCCTCCTCCTCATCCCTCCAGATAAGTGCTGGCTTCCTGTGCTGCTGTGCCAGTCTTCCAGGCAGGCAGCCACCGGGTCCCAGGCTGCTCCGCCAATTAGACTGCACGCACGCAACCGCACGGGGAGGGAGGGACGGTAAAAAGAGACAGAAGCTGAAAATGTGGATGTTTGTTTTTGTTTTCCACCAACATCCTCCTCCTCTTCTCCCCCCCCCACCCCTTTTTTTCCCTCCTCAGCCTTGTTGTCCTCCTCCTCCCTGTCCTCCTCCTCCATCGTCACAAAAGATTTGCCTTCATTTACATTCACATAGCCGTCGTTCAATACATCTAATCATCACTCAGCAGCATGAATAAAAAGTCATTTCAAAGAGGGTACACAAAAGACGCTAAAAAGGGAGGCCTTGTCTGACTAGCTTGGGTAAACATTTTATTCAGTGCTTACGGAGAAGCTTCTCTGCGTCCTATAATCTATATTCTGCCTGAATAGGGTGTTTTTATTTGCCTTGGCCTCTGTCTTCACGCAGTAATCAGAGCAGAATGTCTGTGTCAATAAGGGAAAAAAAAAAAGGTGTCCTGCCTGCTTACCTGATGTACATAATGTATTGTCATCAGCAGTCTGATGGCAAACGTTTTCGTCTTGGGAAACAAAAAGTCCCGAGGCTGTGGCAAGCGCCCAGACAGCCAGACAGTGGCAGAACTAGATTTCTGTGACTGTTGCGTCTGCTGCTGAAGCCTGTTTTAACCAAATCATACACACAGCTGAAGACAATCACAATGTTGTTCATAATGCAAATATATGGCGATATATGACATGGTAACAGGTTATTATGGTGTGTGGAAAGGCGGCTTGCGTGTGGAAATGCATTTACAAGCGCAGAAATGAACACGTTGATTTATGCATAAACAAATGCATAGAGATACACAGACAAGCTATCTCACTCAGACAACTGTAAACAGAAGCCTCTCTCTCTCTGTGTCTCTCTCACACACAAACACCCCACCACCACCACACACACACACACACACGTAGACACGTAGATGTAGCGAACATTATGTTACCACAGGGATTTACATTTCGTGTTTTGCCTCTGGCGGTATTAGTGTTGAGTTACTGAGGGCGAAGCTGTCCCTCAGATATGTCAGGACTTGAGCACAGTGTCAGTCTACTTTCGGAAGACTGCAGCACTCTCTCCCACCCATTATTGTCCGGGTCAAAGCATGAAAAAAAAGAGACATCACACAGAAAATTCCTCTCCACTCCTTCAGTTTTCTAGCACCCGTTCGTGGACGTTCTTTGTGTCGCCATGTTCTCATGTTATAACTCATCCCTTTGACCTCTCCAGCTCTTGGCCTATAAACCCCCATTCTGGCCACTCGGCCCCTCCTCCCACCGCAGACCTTGACTTCTGCACCCCAGGGGCCACCCAATGTGAAAAGACAGACACCCCACCCCAACATCCAGCAGCCCGTGACCCCCCCAAGACCACAACAGGAACCACATTCTTTCCTTTGTGGCCGGGCTTTCATCCTTCTCCAGTGCCGGGGCACCAGAAATAACCTGCGAGGAGTATTGTGTGGCAAAAAAACGGGGCCTTTTGTTCGGGCCCATGCCACGACGTGCTGATAAAGTAAACACACCGCGCTCTGTCTCTGTCACTCTCTTTCTGTGTCTTTCCAACTGCATCTCTTTGTTTCTGTTTCTGTGTTACTGTCTCCTTTTCTCTGTGTGTGTGTCTTTGTGCTGGTGACAGGTGAAACTGATCTACTGTGGATTTTTACCAAGGAGGAGCCCTTCGAGAAACGATGACATAACGTGTTTGTTGGTATGAGTGTGGCTAAGGAGTGTCAAACGGGGCATCTTTCTCCTGTGAGCACAAGCCTTTATGTGGAGATAATTGTGTGCATTGAACACACCTAGTTTTCCTTTTACAGCCATCATTTTCCGAGCTGTTTGCCCAAGAATACAGCACTCCCTGTTAAAACCGACTGCGGAAGATGCAGCAGATTTGATCCTTTCAGGACAACGAGGGCAAATGAAAGCTAAGCCTTTGTGCTGCAGCAAATGAACTCATCTGCATGCAGCTGCCAATCCCATTGACCCAGAGGCAGCAGTCAGGCAGAGTGAGACAGGATCTGACAGGACAAGACAGTACAAGGTGTGGTGTGTTTATCTTTTAGTTAGGCTTCCTTCATTACACAAGCACTTCCTGCATGACAGATAACCGCTTGGAATTGTGGTAAACGGCGCCCTAGTTTTGCATTTGTATGCGTATATGTGCATGCGTGTGCAAGAATGTGGACATACAGTATGTGAGCGTGCATGCACTGTAAAGTACTTGCATGTGCATGAGCGCACGTCAGCAAAGGAAGACAAGAGGGAAGGTGAACTTCCGTAATTGAAAAAGCAGTGCAGCAGTTACTGGATGTTCCTCATCCCCGTACTTGTAAGGGAATCTGAACAAGAGGTCACAAAAGTTCTATTATTAGGAACCTTCAAAACAGGCGTGTCAAAAAGTGTTACTATACTTACATGTGCAGAGTAACCCACTTGTGTTCTGTTGTTCGCAGCATAACCAGAGGAACCTGAATTTGAGTCTCCATCCACCTGTAGAGTCCAGCTCACAGATACAACAGCAAGCCAGCAGAAACAGCGTGAAGAAGACTCACCCTCGCTGACTGAGTGGTAGATCACTTCTGTTACATGAGTCAGACATGATAAAATCAGACTAATACTCATATGAAGATCTCTGTGGTTTTGTTGTCACAGTAACTCCTTTAATATCAAAGTAGGCCAGACATCTCAACTGGATTATTCTAACCAAATTATGACATTTACATGTGTTGACCCAAGCCATTTCATTGACCACCACCATTAGAGGATAAAGATGGGAGGGCAGGGGGGATATACAGCTTGACAGATGGAAAGCAGATACATTACACCAGTACACTCAGCATGCGGGGGACCGGACAGCTTCATATGCTTAAACCAGAGGGATGGGTCAGATCAATATTACTCCAGCCTGTGCACTTTTAACCCATTTTTGCTGTATTTCTTTGGGATTGTATTCATATGATGGTTGAATGACTAATGACAGTTCAGTAGTTAGTTGGGGAAATTTCCCTGCAGGATCTCACAAAAGAAGGAAGGAGCGAGGTTTGTTTTGCATCTCAGATCACTCCCTCTCTCGTAAAACCCCGCAGTTTCCATGTCAGAACAGAGCGCCTTTCCCCCTCTGACACTTTCTGTTGGACAAACACGCTCCGTAATCCAGGGCCTCTGTGCCAGTAAGTAGATGGCGTTCAGGTAATTCCAAGCAAAACACACCGCGCACAGGGCAGCCCTGCAAGGAAAATAACAGCAGTCCACAGGCAGGTCAAAAATAAGCTGTGTCACAAGCCTGGAGAGCATCCAGTCAAGGAGAAAGACAGAGACTTGACAGAGGAAGGAAAACACAAAGACAGAAATAAAACCAGCCAGCAGCTTTTTTTTTTAATGAAGTCTGTCACCATTTTTTGTTCTGTTCATTCAGCAATTATCATCAAGTATTTGCTGCAATTATTTTTTGTTTGCATTGGCAACAGTAGCTGGTATTAATATAACCAATTTGCATTCACTGATTAAAGTAAGTACGTTGAAAAGCTGAAGAGAAAGACTTTTCTAGCTGCCTGTATCTCTATGTCAAGTTATTCTATAGGCTGACAGCTCACAGCCTTACAGGATCACCTGCCACAACAATGATTCCCATGTTTCAATGATTGGCCCCCCTCCAAAATGTGAAACATGGGAGGGATTTTTGCCTCACGTCCTGAACATGAAATCCTGTGTCATCTGAATAGAAGGAAGCCAGTGGTAAATATTTAGATACGCCTAAATTACAGACATGTAAAGATCACAAAGCAGATCGACCGTGTTTATACCCCATCTATCTAAACAAAACATGCACACTGTTGCTGAACATCCAGCACATTCTGCCCCTATGTCAGTACGGCCGCAGTTTTTTTAAAGTGGTGAAGCCGTGGGGCGAGCAAAGCAGAGGCAGGCCATATGACTTCGACTTGAAAGCATTTTGTGGCTGGTTTTGGCAGCTGGAAACACCACTATAGTTCCCATGGTATGCACCAGGGGAAGATAAAATGGAGCAAAGAAAATGAAAGAAAAGAAGGAAATTTGCTTTGAGTGAAACCTTTTTTTTTTTTCCAATGGGAGGCTTTTCTCGTCTTTATGTCCACCCAGTGTTTTAGCTGGTTTCGTAGGCTTAGATTGGCTGCTATATGTTTGCCATGCCTCCCCAGGGCAGGATATTGCAGAACAAGAAAGCAAAATCTGATAATCTCACTGTACAGAGGTCAAGCAGGACATCTGCGCTGGTGGAGAAAAGTGGGAAACTCAATTATGGGCCATTGCACATGAAAAGTGAACCTATTTTGCAAATAAACAGAGGCCCCCTCTGATGGTGGTTGTTTTTCTAGGTATCACTGCTGCACAGACACTTCATCTATCGGGTTTTATTCAATCACTCCTAAGCGCTGAGAATTCCCCTATGTTTATTAATAGACTTACAGTGAGACAGAAGATAAAAAGGGGGAAAGAGAGAGAGAGGTAGAGCGAGTGAATAATGTTGAAAGCGGAAACCGCAGTTTTAACTCAAGGAGCTCTTTCCCCCCTCGCTCTCCTGACACCCAATCAGTCAGTCCCTGAGCTCCCATTCTGTGCAGAGGTCCCACCCACCGACACAGAGCTTTTCACATGGTTCCAGACTGTCCTGCACAGGTTATGTAACGCCCTCAAGTCCTTATGATGATGAGTCTGCTGAGATGACAAATGGCTTAATCGGTCATTATTAACATTGTGTATATTTACTGCAGTTTATCAGCCCCTTGTGAAGAGGGTATCCTTTAATTAATCATCCCTCAATTAGTCATCCTACATTGTGCAGCTGCAGGATTTATTTAGTCTTATCATGCATATAGGTTATGTGAATATATATGAGGTATAGTGTAAATTGAATGGTACTTTTCTAATTAACTCCCTGTCGAGATGGCACATTGCACCGAGCATGTAAACAAGTGGGACCTTTGCATCATCTTAAGAAATCCATTTAGATTAAGAGGATTGACTACGAGCTTTTGAAGCGTTCACATAAGAAATCTTCCAGCCCAGCAGCTGTTGTACTCAGGGTTCCCACGGGTCATGGGATTTCTGGAAAGTCATGGAATTCATCTTGGAAGTCTGTTCCAGACAGGGAAAGTCAGGGAATTTAATTAGTAAATTCTAAAAGTCATGGAATATCAGGGTATTTTGTCAACCTCAGTTAAAAAAAATCAGTAACTAACCAGTGACCAAAAATAGTATTTATTTTCCACTGTGCTCATGTTACCCTTTAGACCTCTGAATCTGAAGTGTGTTCAAAAATTTGGTAAAAGGAAAAAAAAACATTGTTTATACAACTTGTACACGACTTGTTTATACAAGTTGTGGAAATTGGATATTTTTGTCATGGAAAAGTCCTGGAAAAGTCGGGGAGTTTTCTATTGGACATGGAGTGGGAACCCTGTGTACTGAACCAAACTTAAAAGTGATGTATGCAAACTATGTGAAGACCTTGCCATGGGCTTCACAGAAAGGCCTCTCTTCGTGCCAGTCCGTCTGAGGAGTCAGCTTTTGTTGCCTGCATGTGTTTTTTGTCTCGGTGTCTGGCAGTGGTACCAATAACTGAGTCGGTGATTTGTGTCTCACGCCCCATGCCAAGATATGTTTTGCCTGCCGCCTGTTTCTTTTCTTCTCTTCCTCTTATTTTTGTTCTCCATTCTACTCATGTTTTCCCCTTTCAAGTCTTTTGTTTGTTTACGTTCGCAGTGGATGGAAAACACAGACCCGGGGAAGATGCAGCCAGGAACAGCGTCGCTCGTTCCTTTTTCTTTCGTCCCTTTTCCTCTCTTGCTCCGCTCTGAAAACGCAGGCAGGCTTGGGGTTTCCAAACTCGCCTCGTCTGTGTTGGGGGGGTCCCTGGAGAGCAACCCCACCATAATAGCCGGGTGGAGTGGGCTGAAGAGCACGGAGAAGGGAAAATGAATAGCATGTTATGGGGCTTTCCAAACCCTAACTCCTTACAAGGCCTTTGTGTACTTCATTGTGCTGAAATTACCCATATTTGCCCCGGCTGAAAAATCCGACCAGCTTCCAGCACGTGATGAAGGACAAAAGTTGAAAAATGTCTCGGTGGACTGAGCGGCGTTCTCACACTGATGTGAGGTGAAAACACTGCGGCCTTCCTCACAGCCATTAAATAACAGATTTTTTTTTAATCTTGACAGTGTATATTCTTGGTTGAGTTCCTCTGCTTTGGATTTTATTCAACCCTGCCCTACATTTCACAACCATCGTCTCTTCTAATTCCTCTTTCCTGCGTGCTGCGGTGGAGTGTGCACGCAGAAAGGCGCACATGACAGCCTGTGTGTGGTATGAGTGTGTGTCCGTGCGTGCGTGCGACTCTCTCCACAGCGGCCCGTGGATTCCTGTGCAGAGGAGTAGACTCCGATATGGGCTGTAAATCTTAAAGGGAAGCTGATAAATCGGAGCGGCGGTGACAGTTCGACTTCCTCCCCTCGGAATGGACTTTGCTCCCTAACCTTGGGAAAGAACTGCCACGTGCTCCAGAAAAAGGAGGGATCGGACATCTCGGTGATGGAGAGCGGAGAGAGGAGACACCAGCGATGATTATGAGTCAAAGGACGGGGGGTGGGTGGGGGGT
>OMLF01014201.1:0-10375 GCA_900302615.1 Holocentrus rufus
GGCTGTGGCCCAGTACTTTAAGGAAAGGATAAGATGACCCAGGTGCAGGGGAAGGCACGTCGAAGGAATCGTCTGTCTTTGGCATGGCTCCGTGGGAGCTGCAAGAGTTTGGGCCGCGAGACATATAGCCATCAGTTTCTAATTAAAATTCCTGTTTATTGTGTGGCAGAGGCTTCTCTGTGACTGATGGAATCCATGTGTGTCAAGAATGTGTCACTGCTAGTTCAGCCAACGTCGCGAACAGACAAAAGGACCATAGACGCACGATAGCAGGCGTATTACTCTGATTTCCTCAATGATTTCTCTCTGAAATGGAGAAAATGTCACGTCTTGTCTTCTGGCACATGCAGATATTTGCCTCATGGCATTGTAGTCATCAATATTACATGCCACCATCTCTCTTGTGTTTGGCTTAATTACTGTTCATGAACCCTGTCTTGTCTCTCTGCAGCCTCACGAGTTTGACGAGTGTCGTTTTGACATCAGCGTGAACGACAGCGTTTGGTATCTCCGAGCCGAAGACCCCGAGCACAGACTACAGTGGATAGAGTCGATAGAGCTGCACAAGGTGAGTGGGACGGGACTCTCTGTCTTTATGTTGTTTGGACTTGTCTCTTCGGCTTCTTTCTTCCTGGTTTCGCTTGTCATACAGACTTGCTTGTGCTCTCTCTTGGCTCCGTTTATGCACAGCAATTTTGCCTTGCTGCAGATAAAAGAACTGATTTTTCCTCCTGGATTAATTTGCTACAGACCTTCCATCTGTCTGAATTCATTCCCCGTCAAGAATTTTTTGGTTTGCTTGATATCTAGGGAATGGACTCCTGAAACCCCCATTGTCTTGTGGCATGTCATATCAGTGCAGAAGAAAGATATTTATTTTTGGTTTACCTTATTATCCAAGACAGGATTGAAGCAATGCTGTTTGCTACATTATTTACCTTTTTTTTGTAGGTATTCTAGTTGCAAGTGTAATATGAAGCCAGGGTGTTGCTTGGAACGGAGTAGTCTGGTATTTTCCGTGAGATGGGTGGGGTGGGACCAGGATTAGGGAATGTGACAGGATCATAACCCCTCACCCCGGGAATGTGGAGAATCCTAGGGAGTGAGAAGTTGAGGTGGGGGTATCCCTTGTCATCAGATATCCAGCAGCTGCACCCTGGTTGATGATGGGTGGAATCCCAACAAAGTGTGTAAAGTCTGTGGGGTTTATCGACTCTGGTCCCTGGATAAGTGCTGCAGTTCAGATAGTTACTGTGACAAAGGTTATTTTGTCTTATTAGTCAGAGGTTTCGCGTGCCTTTTCAGTCAGCAGTGCATTAGGCTAATGCTGGGATCCTGCTTACTAAGTAATGCATGTATGTTAACACAAACTATGTTACATATATGAGTTACATATAAAGATCCGAAAGCTGAAGTATAGTGAGATAAAACTGATCAGATGTGGTTATGGCCAACATTGATTCACTGACAAACCTCCAAGATCGTTCCTGAACATGTGACTCAACAGGATCTGTTTTATTCATGCATTATCAGCATATCTGCACAATAAATCATTTGCATGCAACGACTGCATTGCAATACATCTACAGTGCCATGCATTCCTGTTTGCAATGAATCAATTTTCCATTAGAGATGAACACATTCAGTGTAGTCAGTGTCATCTTGGCCTAAGTTTCCACTGCAACAATCTGGTGTAAGACGATTTTGCATCAATAAGGAATACCTAGTTATGTGAAATGGCGGCGTAAGATTTGGTATATTCTAACTATTGAACTAGTTATCCATCTATCATGTTTTGTTCTGTTTTTAATGATTTGTGTTTCATGCAGTGGAAGAGAAAACTTAACACTTAGTACACAGGCATTTGCAAGATCCTCCAGCCTGTTCATCACTGTGGTTGTGGGTGATTTGGTGATAACAGTGCACACCTTCATTGTGTGTTGTGTGGGTTTCCTGGTGAAGTGTGTGTGTGTGTGTGTGTGTGTGTGAGAGAGAGAGAGAGAGAGTAAGAGAGAGACGTGCATTTAAGGTGGTCATGAACAGCGATGGGTTCCTGTGTAATTTGATTATCAATTGATCTGGGAAAAAAATCCAGTAGCTTGCAGGCTCAGACAAACTAAATTTGATTGTTCTGTCTTGGCTGACTGCGTCCTGTTGGCCACAGGCGCACTGTGTGGCTGTGAGACTTGCACAAATGTACTACCCGTGAAGAAATAAACACCTTAATGTGAACCCTCCTCATGTAGGTCTACTCGTTCTGTAAAATAGTGCTGAAGACGGTTTTGTTGGTGGCCCTGGGTGTTGCCTCGTAGCTGTGTGTGAGTGGCCACAGGGCTCTGGCCCATTAACGGCGGTGTGTGAGAATGTCAGGGTTATGTCTGGACTCTGACCTGTAGTAACCTTCTCAGAAAGTCAGAAGCTAATGTAACATTACCTGCAGCCTTGGGATAGGTGAGAGCGTCTGTGCTGCTCCCGTCTGGACAGAGAGGGACTTGCATTGTAGTCGGCCACTAGATGTCTGCTGCTCAGATTCTGCTCTGTCAATATCTATTGTGTGGGAACGTGTGTGTGTTTGTATGGTGTTAGTTTGAACTAGTCTGTATGTGGAGACCTACATATTCCTTACAAAGTACAAATGGATGCCCCTCATCACTCATTATAACTTAAAAATGAGTAAAACTCTGCAGGTAAAACATTTGTCGTCCCTCTTGACAGGAAAGCTGTCAATTAAATCACAGATGTTCTTCTCTACATGTTTCATTTCACTGTTTCCATGTTAATGACACTGATACTATTCAAAGAGCAGAAACCCGCACAGTGCTTTCAAATGTGCCGTGCCTCTTCTTGTGTATCGATTGCTCGCCTCGCTTCTTTGATAAGAATTTGTTTAACACCTAATTAAATTTGTATAGCCTCAGTCTATAAACACTGATCCGCACATAAGTTGTATTTTCCACTATGAGTGCTGGAAATAACCCCATCAGAAACACTGATGATAGTAGAACGCGCGCACACACACACACACACACACACAGACACACAGACACATAGGCAGGAAGCCAATTGTGTAGGGTCCCACCCACGAACATGAAAGAAATGTAACTTTCTGTCTAAACAGCCTGTGATTTAATGATTGTTGTATTGTAGTGAACTTGCAGACAAATCCAGTTTTGATTGTGCAACTTCTTTTTATTTGGGTCAGTGACTTTTGGAAGCAGGATGGGGGTGACATTTTCACAACGCAATCTCATATTTTGTTCAAGCTGAAGTGGATGAGTCGCTGTTCAACCTCTTTTACAAATTGCTTTAATCCGGGTTGAACGAGTCACGATGTCAGCTTTTAAATGTCTCTTGTTAGCAGCATCGCAAAGGCCAGCCAGCATTATTTGCATATCCAGAATACCAATTTCGGTTGTTATTGTTTAGGTGCAAACCACTTATTGTGCGCGTCTGCGTGTGTGTTTTTGTGCGTGGGCGTGTTTGTGTCGGTGGGATAAGTCGTGCTCGATGTAGGGACATTTTCATTGCTCAAGTGCAGCACTTGATGAATAATGCATGCTTTTTTATCAGCCGCTCCACACAGCAGCAAAATCAAGAGGGACACATAAACTCTCGCTGGTACCGAGAGGGCCGTTCCATTCTGTCCCGAAAGAGGGGTGCTGCGGGAAGGAAAGGGGGAAACCCCTGCTCGCGCTCTCATCGTTTTTCCACCCCTCCCTCAGGCGAGTTTTTGGCACCGTCTGGACGCTGTGTTGACCCAGATCATGCCTTATGAGTGGATTTCAGCAAATCAGAATAAGACGAGAGCAGAGACAGACATGTAGAAGCCAAGCAGAAGATCTCGACAATGTTGATCCCTTCCTCCCACTCTTTCTCTCTCTCTCTCTCTCTCTCTCTCTTTCTTTCTCTCTCTCATATCTGTTCTGACAATTTCACAAGCAAGCCTGCTTCACTCACCCACCCAGTTGGCACTTTACTGCTTTATTACACAAATAGTCGAGGACATAGATAGTGGCTCTCTGATAAATGCATACACCTTATATTACTCTCTCTTTCTCTCACACACACACTCATATAAGGAGTGACAGTTGCTCGCAAACATCAATAATGGATGCTGGATATAGAGATGGACAACAAGATGAAAAGGATTCACATTTCATGGTGTGTGGTCTTGTAGATAAATGCATGCAGCAAGATGTGTGTGTGTGTGTGTGTTTGACTCTTTATGTGTGCTTGTGCAAGAACTGATGGAAAGCAGACCTGCTTCGCTCTGCCGAGGACTGGCAGGACTCCTTCCTTCACCTCGGTCTGCGTCTCTCCTGATTCACAGAGCAGCCGCTGTCTGCTTTTCCTCCGACTCCTCAGGACCAAATCACTACTTAGCATTTTTTTTCCTGCTCTCTTTCTCATTCATGAGCTCCGCTGAGCTCGGCCGGTGCGGCTTTTCGTCTCCACCTCCTCTTCTCCCCCTTTTGTTTCTCAGTGAGGTGTGTCCAGGGAAACGGGAATAATGGAGTTAAACGTCTGAATTGTCAGAGCAGTGGGAGTGTTGGGGGAGCGACCGGGCCATGTTGGGGCCAGCGAGCCGCCGGGACTGCAGCAGTGCCCTGTTCTGCTTTGGCTGTTGGAATGGCCGAATGGTGGGCTTTTAGCACGTTGGCATGCTGCTAGCTCACACTTACTCACCAGTAAAAGTCTTTAATTTGCATGTCATTGTTGTGGCATGAGTACTGGTTGTACACGACCCATCTCAGCCCTTTTTCCACATCATGTGTGAATGAATTTTCCGTTTGCATGCTTGCTGTTCTTCACATCAGTAGCACTGATGGTGTAGCTTTAGCACTGTAGTCTGCTGCATGCCACTCCTCGCCAGAAACCAGTCACTCCTTAAGAATTGAACTGAGGCTGCACGGCTGTGTGCCTGACTGCTGGCATGTTTAATGTTGAGTAATCTTTTTCCAAAGCAGTAATGTTCTGAAATATGCATAAATATTCAGTGGCTGCTATTGTCAGCTGCCACACACTGGCTCATTACCATCATAAAGCCATGGGCATGAAATGCCATTTGATGTGTTGTTTCTGAGTGGGTGTTTAATTTGCATGGCTGTGTCCATCCAGTGGACTGGGTGCATAAAGATGGGGGGGAGAGGGGGTTGTCACACATTGGTCATCTTGTCCCTTCGGTGCTTTGCGGTTCCAGTGTTTGCTTTGCCTCTTCCTTAGCAACAGTAATGGTTCCATTAACATGCAAGGTAATACTCTTAATTGTTATAGCCTCAGTGTAGCCTCGATCAGGTTACTGTTTAAATTAATTGCTTTGATTATCTTAAACTCAATATTACAAGCAGTGTAACCTGCACAGTTGATACACTAGTGGCCAAACAGTTATTTATTTATTCATTTATTTATTAACTTCTGAAAACTAACCTGTTCATTAAAACCTATGGTCTCTAGTTAATTCTGTAACCATTTCTAGTATTATTTTCTGTTTTGTATTATTTGTTTTTTCTCCCTCACTATGTTCAAAGCGACCTTATGTTCCTTGAAAGGTGCTATATGAATTCATTTATTTATTTATTTTTAGCCATGTAATCACCTTAATCAGATTTCATTTCCTTTATGGGCACGCTTCAACAAAAAATAATAACATGGCTCAATGAAGGCGTCCCGTAAATCCACTGAGACAGAATGCTTGAGCAGTTTTTCTCAATGGAACCAGACGTATCAAGATACAAATATCTGTCAGTCAGGGGTTGGACAGTTCAGTCTTCAGCACCTGTGTGGAGTTGAACCTCATCATGGTTACAGCACTTGAGTTCTTTCATTTTCCACAAATCACATCTGTTCATTCCACAGTGGTATCTGCGTAGTAAAACAGTGTTAGAACATAACCTTAATGAATCATGCCTAAGGATCCTGATACCTCATTCAGCTACTCCTGTTGTAAAACTGATTTTATTATTTTACTTATCAATTTATTTTATTTACTGTGTAATAATATGTAAATCTTATCTACAAAATGTAAGGAATTCGTAGTCATAGTCTCTGGCAGGAATAGCTCTAGGTTGCAGAACCATAACTCTGCTGCAGGAAGGTGTTGAATCTGTACTTGTTTCCTCTGAAATCAAAAGCCCCATTGAATCTTGCTGTGACTCCGTCTCCTCTGAGTAAACCGAGCTACTTCTATGTAAATGACAAATTGCATAATTAGAAGCATATAAATGCTTAAATTGGGCGATGATGTGTGTTGATTTTACATTGCACATATATGCATTGTTGGCACTTTTATGCATTGCAGTGGGGTTAGTTATGAAAACTGTGTTAACAACAAACCAGGAAGGCTTTTTTTATGTTTATGAACTGGCCCTTTACACTCCTGCCACTCCAGCTGTTCACCAGCGGTCAGGGTAAATGCTCAGAGTGTCGTAAGATCCTCCAGCAGAGGAATGCCTGCGTTCTTTCATCACACAACTTCCTCCTTGCTGTTCCTCAATAACTCGGTTGTTGATATCAGAAATCCCTCTGTACACCAGCCAGCTACTTGGAATCATACCCATTCTAGTATGAATATGATTTTATAATTGTGGGATGCTTAGAAGCTAGGTCCAGGATCAGAACTGAGTAAATTTGTGGAATTGCTTCAAAGCTCGGGAAGATTTGAGACACATTTCCTCAGTTTTGGAAGGCCTGCTGAACATTACAGTCATTTGCTTTGCTCTCAAAGGTCAGCACATGGCAGCTTCGGAAAGTTCTATAGATTTGACCTTTGGGCACAAGGCATCTTATATGCCACATCACTGCAAGGCTCTAGTCAGCAATAAAGTCCTCCACCATTCAACACAGTGGCCAAGGTGCACAAAACCTATCTTTTTTTATAATGCGAACGTTCCTTTACTGTCTCTCTGACGCAGTGGACGGCCGCTCACAGTTGGAAGTGTGACAAACAGGAATAACTTGCTTCGTGGGGTGGGGGTGGGGGTGAGTGCACATCATCTCGCCGCTCTGTGCCTGTGCTGAGTTTGCAGTCTCAGGCATTGCTCAGTCATAAGCCGGCCTTAATAAAGGAACAAATGAAGTCACTGCCACTCCCTCGTGCCTGGTCATAGATCTCTTTTATAATGCCAAGGGAGACAGCTCAGCCAATGTCCTGCAAGGCCCCATTGTGCCTTTTTGTAAAGTCAGTCAGGCCTTGATTTGTCCACTTCTGGATGCAGTGTGGTTTATTTCCGCTGTGCCTCATGTACCTGGTGTCATGCCTGCTGGCTGGGTTGATGTATTTGTCTCTTTGTCAGTCCCAGTTCATCTCTACGGGCTGTTTGTCTGTGTAGGTGTGGGTTCGGATGCAGTTCAGCTCTCAGCGCCGCAAGAAATGATTTCTTTCTCTCCGTTTCTCTGGCTGTTGTTTTTTTTTTTTTTTTTATGAGATGCAGAATGTCTAATTATATTGTAGACTGCTTGGTGTGTTTTTCTCCTCTTGCACTTCTCCATCAACTATCACCTCCTCTCTTCCTCCTCCTCCATGCATCTTCCTTTTCCATCTGCCTTTCCCTTTATATCTCTCCACCGCCACCTTTCACTGTTTCTCCCTCCATCTGCCTCACTGTGTGTACGCTCTCTGATTCTTCATGCCTTGTTGCTTTATTTACCTGTGCCCCCTCTCTCTCTCTTTCTCTCTCTCTCTCTCTCTCTCCATTCTTCTCTGTGGATGCAGGCTGAGTCGGGTTACGGTTCAGAAACCAGCCTGAGGCGTCATGGTTCCATGTTGTCCCTCACTTCAGCAGCCAGTGCCTTGTCTGCCACGTCCACGTCCTCCTTCAAGGTAAAACCACCGATGAAGAATTTGGGCACCGGGAGGCCACGTCATATTCTGTGCCCATTATTGACATTTCTGAAATATTTCCATCAATACTACAGTCAAGCTGTTGCACAACCCTAGTTTGAAAAATACCTAACAGGCGAGTAATATTTCAATCCTGGACCAGAACTCTTTGGGTTAGAACCCAGCTGCCTCACAGTTCAATAAATCTAATAAGTAATAACTTTTATTTGGTCATTTTTTTAACAATCTGTTTTAGGGATATCCCAATCAGTTTATATTCTTCCCTGATGATGAACAGAAGTGAGTAAAACCAACCCCGTGCAGGCAGTTTAAACTTATTAAGCAGCTGCTCTGCTTTAAGAGGAGTAGCCCACGCCATGGCTCTTTCCTTTAATGGCCTTTATTGAACACCATTATAAACATAAGTTATTTAAAATACTCTCTCTCTCCGCTCTCTCTCTCTCTCTCTCGTTGTGTTGTACGAGGCTCGGTTCTTACAGCCTGTAGAAACAGTTGCTAACAATTCAGCAGCGTGCGTCTCTCCTCAGTCATGTCGTAGTGGGAAGTGACGTTTTGTAGCTCTGTATCTTATGAGAGTTGGTGATTGGAATTTGATTAGGCGTTGTGTAGCCGATACCAGTCACTTAAAAATACCTGGATCAGGGCCAGATACCAATTTCTGATATCAGCTGGGACATCCCTTCTGATCCCCGTGTGTTCATTCATTAGAAATGGAAATAATTTTCATTTGACTCTTCTGAAAGTATGGAAATGAGTTGGAAATGAGTAAAAAAAAGTAAGTAACTCTTCCTCTGTCTCTCTTTCCCCTTTTTTTTTCTTTACATGCCTCTTTCTATATTTATTTCTACTTCCTCCTGATCAGAAGGGCCACAGCCTGCGCGAGAAGCTGGCAGAAATGGAGACCTTCCGGGACATCCTGTGCAGACAAGTGGACACCCTGCAGAAATACTTTGACTCCTGTGCTGACGCTGTCTCCAAAGATGAGTTTCACAGAGACAGAGGTAACCTGGAGCAACACACAGACGGAACACATCTATTAACCAAGAACTTGCTTTTCAAAACCCAGTCTGGTGCACAGTTCAGTGTTACCGGGATGTAAAATAACCAGTTTCAGGTGCAGCGTAGACATAATTGTAAGAGCGAAGTAAAGAGCTTATAGATGAGGACCACGTGCACCTGTTTCACTCAGCATGAGAGTGGATGGCGAGTGGTTGGTAAGGCCCATTGAGAAAGGAAACTCAAATCAATATCCACTTACAAGGCACTTTGTAGGGTGTTTGATTTCAGAGGCGTAACCTTTCTGTAAGTTCAAAATCACTTTGATATTGAACTTGCTGTTTTATGTAGCTTAAATCAATTTACGCTTTCATCTGAAAATGGCTCTTTGTAGTTTATTGTGTTCTTTGTCACACTCTAAGTACTCAGTGCCTCTGTTAGGTCCAAAAATACGACATTTTGATCGCTGCACCAGGAGCTGAACCTCCGATAAAAGGAGTAAATAATCACCGCAGCTGTCTGAGACACTCAGTGATGAAGACAGATGAAGGATTGTTGTTGTTTTATTTCCAGTAGTAGAGGAGGACGAAGACGACTTCCCGACCACTACGCGGCCCGACGGCGACTATCTTCACAACAACAACGGCAGCAAAGAGAAATGTGAGTTTTTCAGCAACAACCTGCATTTACTGTAAGACGGATATTGAATCCCAAATACTAGTTAAGTACAATTTGAATATGATTTTTTTTTCTCGATTTAAACCTTGACGCAGCTCAGTTATTGTTGTTTTATTGGTGCCAGTGTTCCCGCCTGCCAGTCCCAAAGGCATCAACGGTATCGACTTCAAAGGTGAAGCCATCACATTCAAGGCCACTACAGCAGGGATCCTGTCAACGCTGTCCCACTGCATCGAGCTGATGGTCAAACGAGAGGACAGCTGGCAGAAGAGACTGGACAAGGTAGATATCTGCACTCCCACCCCCCCCCACACACACACAAACACATACACACATTAAAATAACTGTCAGTCACACCATGAGACTTCCTGTGAATGATCGGCAGCTCTGTCAGTGTCAGGAAGCGGCGCTGAGCGGAGCTGTCACAGGCTGAAGAGGTCGTCGTCGCCGTCTGTTGTCTTCATGGGGTTTTTGGTTATGACTGACAGTTTGGCAGCGAGGTTGTGGTTTAATACTCTGTCGTCCTGACCCCTTTCATATAAACTGATCTAGAATTAACTGTCTAGCAAATGTGACGGGGAATTGATTACTGAAAAGGCGAGGTGGTGTGTTGTGAGGAGCATTTGGAGATCCCGTGGAGCCGGCTCTCAAAGTGAATTACATCTCGCTGCAGTTTGCTTGGCGGTTGAACTGGGCAGATCCCAGGTGTGACTCAAAAGAGCTATTGTTGAAAAAAGCCTGTGCTCATTCAACTTTCCCTGGATAAATAAAAGGTGAAAAAAAAATAGTCCAAGGTCCACAAGCGGCACTTTTGTTACATTAGAAAGATTTGAAATCTCACCAAACTCTGCCGTTCCGTGT
>OMLF01014201.1:34312-53782 GCA_900302615.1 Holocentrus rufus
CCCCCTCCACCCTCTTGCCCCGTGTCGCCTCCCTTCTGTTGCCCCCCTCTCCTGTGTCCTGGTCCTGTGGCGCTCTCCTGGGGCGAGAGGTTAGCTGCTTACTCATGGAAATGGACGGAGATTCTGCTTAGAGGGCATTTTGCTTCCCGCTCAGGAGGCGAGGGCAGGAAGCCATGACAATAACAAACCGAAGAGCACAGAGTCTGGAACAGCTGCTGCTCACCAGTGTCACTTACAGATGTACAGACGCACAAACACGCCCCGACATACACACAACGCATACAACGCATACACATGCATATGTACACACGCTCACGGCAGAGGCTTTTCAGTCACTGCATGACTGTGGTATGTGTGTGCATATTCGTGTGTGTGTGTGTGTGTGTTGCCAGCTTAAACATTAAAGAAGCACTGAGTTAGCAAGGGTAGAGGATGTGCCTCTGGCTGTAATCTGCTTAACAAAACATTACAAAGAAAACATTTAAGTGAGAAGACGTTCAGAAGGCATGCGCAGAGTCAGCATGATGGTGGGTGATGACAGAGGCCAAATCCTGAGGACTGAAGAATTTTAGGAGTTGTTATTCAAAAGTGCAAAAATTAAAAATCTTTAAAATGAAAATCAGGAGGACTGCTTCCCCATCCTGTTTAAGAAAAGATAGTGGAGTTGGAGTCTGTTCTTGGAAGTCGAAGTTGGGAGTTTTTTTACTTCATGGATGAAAATATAATTCTGGGGTACGGAGGAAAGGGGAAGGCAAGAGTGAGGTACAGAGTGAGAGAGAGGAGAGCGAGTCAGGAGCTTAAAGCTTCAAACAGCGGGGCATTTTAATCCCTTCTTCATCGTTGCCTGTCCACTGACGAGTCTGCAACTGAAGAGCAACGAGTTAAAGAGAAGAGGAGAGAGGAGAAGAGAGGAGAAGAGAGGAGAGGAGAAGAGCTGGGATTCTCTGCGGTCACCCGAAGATGAAACACCATGAAAACAAACAGACACACACACACACACAAAGGCTGGACTGTTACCTAACAGGCCTAAATATACCCACAGCATCACGCTGTTCATTACAGCTAACTCCCCTCCATACGCTATCAATCGCAGTTTGGCAATAAACCCATCAAGACTCTTCTCTTCCCACATGTTAAAAATCGAAACAATTAAGCCGAGGCCGGTGTAATGGAAGTCATTAAGTTGTTAGCTAAATGGTACCATGAAGGGTTGCCAGGTCTGACAGGTTGGCAGCGCCCAGCAGGAACTCTGGCAGGAAGTCCCCCTTCCTCTGATGCACTGATCCACACGTCCAGCCTCATCAGGGTCGGATCCCACATTAAATGTCAGAGTGGAGGGCTCTGTAGGTGGCTGTGGATGTGGATGTGTTCTCGTGTGTGTGTGTGTGTGTTGTACAGTTACTGCATGTCAAGTGGAACAAACCGGATTACAACACAGGGGGCTTTGGGTATAAAGTATTCCACTGGCCTGCTCTAAACCACATCATTAATAAGCAGCCACTGAGAGAGCAAAAACAATATTAAACCACTGTCTCCAAGTCACATTGTCATCACTCATATTATCTAATAAGACAATTTACTTTATCCCTATAATATAAAGGGCAGAAATGTGACTGTGAAGCATGTGAGAGTACACGAGATCCAAACTAAAGGATTTACTGTAGAGTTTCACAATGTCCATGCCATCATCTTATCTAAAGTTTCACTGTTTATCAGTCCATTATTAAGCGTAACCAGCGCCACCGTGCACTGGTTCATTGGGTCTATCTCAGGGATTTTTTTCAGCACACACCCATGAGATCTCAGAGCTACAGTCTCTCATGTTTTGGAGGCAGAAGACAAGCCTTGTGTCTGGTAGAAATGAGACTAAATGACATAAATTCACAAAGTGACATAACCCTCAATGGAATGCAGCCTACTTAGAAATGTCATGTTTCTTGTTCTTTCGGAGAGCCTGGAGGCTTTTTCCTTGCCTATGATGTAGTGAGCGATCGCGTCAACAAAAGGAATTGGAAAAGAAAAAGAAAAGTCACATGTTGCATCACCTGAGAGTGTTTTTCAAGTTTCCACCATCTAATGTTCACAAACAGGCTCTCTGACACGCTCCTGAGGAATTTCCTCACATTGTCAGAGCAAAAATCGTGACTGACAAAATAGACACCAAACGCCGAAGTCTGTCCCATTTCAGGTCACCTGTTTTGTGTAACCTGGTCTGTTTTCATAAAGCACTGGCAGGTCACTACAGCGAGGCTCATGTCTCCTGCTGAACAATAGCTCACCTACTCCTTTAGATTAGCTGGGACAACCTCCTGGCCTCCGTTCTGAAACAGAGAGGAATGCGAGCCGTATCTTTGGACCGAGCTCTGGGTCTCTCACGCTACCAGGATCAGGTCTTAATCGCATTGGGTGTTTGCAGAGCCGTCCTGTGCTGAAACGCAGCGGCGCAGAGTGGGCAGGACAGAGAAGGGGAGGGTGGTGAGGGACAAGAAGCTGAGAGCTTTTAACGCACAGTGGAAACACACTGCAGACAGTAAGTACCCTCTTCTCAAAACATTTTGTCCAATCCAAGATGCACACACACACTGTCCTGAACTCCTGCACAATGTGGCAGACTGGCAGAGCCGCATGTGTGGGCGTTCACGTTTCCACATTCAGTTAAACGCATGAAGGGGAGAGGTTGCTGATTTCCAGCAGATAGCTACATCCCTTCGGTTTGCCGTGTTTCTATGCCAAATTCAATCTGCACGGCTCCTGACTTCTGATATAGCACATGACTTGATGTCAGTGTGGGCAGATGCCGTGCAGAGATCTGCCATTTTGAGAAAGGAATGAAAAAAGGGCATGGGAATTCAGCGGCGCTGCCCTTCCAGACAAAAAGCGGAGCCGTGTTTGATGTGATAACGGTGATATCTGATCTGTTTTACAAATAAATGGAAAGATCACCAGAGCCTGCAACCTGGTTATATCTGCAACTGGGGAATCTTGAGTTCCCGGTTTGCAGAATGGCCTCCTTTGTTGCGTTCACCCTTTGATGATGGCAGTTTCATTATTCTGACGTGGCCTTCAGAGGCAGACTGATGAGCAAACCGGGACAGGGTGAAGACGTACCCATGAACGTACAGTCCACCTACCCGACAGTCTCTCTGCAGCGTCTTCATCAGGTTGTTGTACGTCTCCGCGTCGAAGTACAGGCCTTCGTGCATATCCTGGAAGTCCAGGTCCTTGTAGGTGGGACAGGCCTTCTCCCTCTCTTTCCTGGAGGCTCGTCTCTTGTAGGTGGAGCCTTTCAGGTCGTATTTGTAGTGCATCTTCACGGAGCGCGGCAGCACGTTGTTCATCACCACCAGGCGGATGTTGATGCCTCCCGACTGGATGCAGTACAGACCGTAGAACTTAGGCAGCAGCGTACGCGGGTTCTGGTTCAGGTTCTGTGGAGACCAGCAGATGATAGAATGACTGAAGATGTGATGTACTGCCAAAGTTAGAGTGAATAGCATTGAAATACATTGAGATAACTATGATAACTACAACAAAACCACAAACATTATGGGGTTCACAACAAAATCCATTATAGACAGAAAGTTCTGGTCCTCAGGTCTGATTGGCTGAGTCATAATCGAAGGCACTGTAAAACGCTCAATGAATGCACGCATTTGACCAAAAAATTAAAGCTGAAGTCCATAACTTTCTGTATGTTGACGCTCCATGCAGTGAACTACAGCAAAGATCAAAGAGCATCTCTTGTCTAGCAGAGTCCAAACGTCATCAACTGGCCAGGCATGAGAATGCAAATTTATTATTTACTCAAGTGCTGAAATTTGAAAGTAAAAGTAAGGGAGGGCCTCCAGCCACAGCAAGTGACCCTGTTTTAGTGTTTTACCACCATAAGCACGTGAGTCATAATGATATACTAACTAAAAAAAATGCAGATTTCAGCTGTAACATCAATGTGGAAATGGAATACCATGGTTCTTCCATGTCACTTGTTAAGCTACTGTGTCAGGTCTATATTGCTTGGTGGAAGACATTTACATATTATACTCTAATTTGCATTGATTAAAAATAAAAGATTTGTGGAACATTTGCATTCTCTGCTTATTGCAATGATGTTTTTCTGCTGTAGGCAGTGTGTGTGTATGTGTGTGTTGCCTGAAACCTGTGGCTTATTCAAGGCTTAATGCTACCAGTGGAGAGTAAACACGTGAAACTAAAGCCAAAACAGGTGAAAAGGTTCTGCTTATGTACATGTTATGTGGTCTAACACATTAAAATTTAACACTAGGGACGGTGTCAAGGTACAAGCTTGGCTCTGCTTATCGCTCAGCAGTGTGATCCAGGACAGATTTCATTCTGAGTCTCACCATGTAGTATCCAGGTAGTAGTCTCTGAAGGAACTTGGCCTCTTTGTGCTGGACGGTTTTAATGATGAACTCGTCATCACTGGTCAGGTAAAAGAGAGAGCCGCTGGCCCCTGGGTTGGACAGCTCGATCAGAGGCTCGTTAACCAGGGAATACTGAGGGAGGAGAGTACATGAAAACAAACACGACACAAACAACACGAAGCAGAGGTCAAAACACAAGCAAACAACCACACAAACATCAACAGCCTAAAGCACGCTGACTTATGCAGGACGCACAAAAAGCCCTAACGTTCCAAAACAACACTAAAATGCTAAATGCTAAAGTTTATTTACAATAAAACAAGGAAACGACACACTGTTGTTTATCCCGTGTTGAGAGAAGAAAACAGTACTACTTAAGTGCGCTTGTCATCAGGTCATATTCAGAAAAGTGCTTTTTCTGGCTTCATACATGATTCACATGCCAAAGCAAGTCTATATCTCAACTACTATCTAAAAAAAAACAATGTTCAGCGAGGGAGGGAAATCCCACATCCGACTAATCACCACAATTGAATTAATTGTTCCTTGGCCCAAAGGCCTTCCTGTCCACCAAATTTCATTGAAATCTGTCCTTAAGTTTTTGTTCTATTCTGCAAACAGACAAACAAGTTAACTGACTAACAAGGACCAAGAAAACCTCTTTGATAAGGTAATAGGAACAATTTATTTGAATACTGGGAACAGTGAGAAGGTAAAGGCGGACAGAGAACAGATTAAGAACAACTCTACAGACACACAAGCCTTGGAAACATCCCAGCGTGGGAATCAAAGTGTGACGGAGAGTAGCGGAGCGAATAGCAGGTCTCAGATGTTAATCGGAGCATTTTGAGAGCAACATGGTCACACGACAGAGAGAGAGAGAGAGAGAGACTGGAGGCAGTCGCTCGCTCCCCTGGAGACTGAAGGCCGTCTGCAGTCACGTTGAGCTGCCAGCACCAACACATCCGCAGTTTATTTGCATTTGCTTTCAGGAACCTCGCAGGATCATGTGTGTGTGTGTGTGTGTGTGTGTATATGTGTGCTCTCTCTCTCTCTCTTTTAATTAGACTCTGCTGTGGCCTCTCTCGCTGAATGAATTCATAATCACCTCAAGGGCATCAATCAAGAGTGCATCCTCTAAGCTGCTGTGTCTTGTGTCATCCCTCCTCGACTGCCTCGAAGTTACATTTTATCGCCGTCTCTCCTCTGCAGCCTTTTGTCTCTCAGTTGTGCAGAAACGAATTTGGCATTCAAAAGGGAAAATGCAGCTGGTGGGATGCTGAAATGCCTCGGAGGCAGACAGAAAATAGGAAGACGGCAACATAACATGATGAGGCCGTAACGAGATTAGCCAAAATGCAATATTTGCTCCGAGCGAGGGGCTTATGTGTAGGATCGGTGTGAGTTTGACGGCGAGGTGTTCTCCAGTGAATAGAAACATTGAGGCGACACACAGGCGTGTAGATCTATGCGCACCTGTTGGAAACGGTAGCGTGTTTGATCTAACAGAGTTCTTTGAATGTGTCCTCTGAGTGGCATTAGACATGAAGGAGCTCAATCAGAGAATACAGACAGGAAGACACACACACACACATGCAAACAAATCACCAAAATGGCCCTGTGCACAGAGTCATTCTATATAATCAACAGGGAGAGTGAAGGAATCTGCTCTCTCTCTCTCTCTCTCTCTCTGTCTTTCTGGAATCATCTGCTGATTTCGTTCAGCATGGGAGCCAATTAAAGCCCCTCAAAACGAGGGTGTGCTCAGTGGGTTCAGTCATTACCTCAAATACCTCCACCTCTCCAACATTTTCACCCTCGCCTCCCCCTCCCCCGCGCAGTTGGTGTGTTGCAAGACCGGCCCGCTGCTCTATAAAAAAACGTGGTTGAATTCCTTCACGATTAAGCGCGCACCGACTTGGAATATTAGAAGCCAGTCAGTGGGAACTAATTCATGAGGAAGACAATCAGCATCTCAGGTCATTACCTCCTCATGGGTGGAAAGATTCTTTTTTTTTTTTAATGCCATATTTCTGCAACTCATTTAAATAAGAACTCGCTCTTCACTGACAGGCTTGATGTAAAATAAGGATTAGAATAAAGGGGGGAACAGGCTGCTTTCTCCATCTCACTGGGTTCTTTAACATGCACACTTCAATACTTTGAATAACTGGATTAAAGCATAAGGTAATTAACGCACTGACATGGCTCAGAGTAGCGTGATTTCCCCCATTATTTTGGATTGACACTGACAGCTGGGTAACTCCGAGAAAGATGTAACACAGTATGTACACATATGCCGGTCCAATCTGTGGATCACAAAGGAATGCTGCACTGCCAAGCTTTGCTCAAACCACAGAACGTTATTTTAAATTCTAATACCAGATATGGGAAATGTGTATAAAATGATGCATGAGACATCTAGATATTTTCTATTTGATGTAATGGTGCAGCCAATAAACAATGGCACCTTGGGTTTGAATATTTCACTCAATATAAGGGTGATGTAGCTTCAATGAAAGGTTACAACCAGCAGATACAGTATATGTGATGTGATACAACATCTATGTTTTTCCTAATGTTGAAGCTTTAAGTAAAGTCAGAGATCAAGGGGTTAAAAAACAAATTGCTCAAGATGCTTAAAAGGCTGACAAAATCATCTGATTGAGCACAAATCTAAATGTGTGGACTGACATGCCGATGGTGTTCATGCCTTCATCAGGTTCAGGTCAGATTATTAGCATGCAATCATTAGCACTGAGTGAGAACACGCAGGTGCATGTTCATGACCGTCGATGGGTTAAAGGCACCTCGTCACAACAGGGCTCAGTCTTACCAGGTAGTCGTCTGGTTTGATCCCGAACAGGTCCCTGAAGTAGCGGAAAGCCAGCGGGGCGTAGGTTTTGAAGCGGAAGTCTGGGTAGTGATGTGCCGGCGTCAGGTTGCTTCCCTCGCTGAGGTTTGTAATGAGGAACAAAGCAAAAAACACACGACGGTACATTAGACACGTCACTCTAAACTCAAATGAGGCAACATGGAGGAAACATTCAATATGATATAAGTGAAACATAAGACATCACTGACCCAGACAGGCTTCCTCAAAGAAAACAGATACAGAGGGAAAACTGGGTTTCAGCACCTAATTTCCCTGCCTGTGCATCTAGGTTATTGACTTCCATTAAGCGTAACAGTGGGACCTCGTAAAGTGATCCCCCACTGTGCGAACAAACCTCAGTAAAGCCAGCTATGGGAACCCAGATGAAGAAGTATTGTAGTGACAAACTGGCCCGTATAGAGTTCCACGCCCGGAGCCAGAGGATGGCTCTGATTACTGGATCGAGACAATACAAAACACATGAGCCTGGCGCTCCGGGGGAGAAAACGGGAACAACAAAAAGAAACGAGCAGCAAAAAAAAAAAATAATAACCCATATTTTTGTTGGCTCGATTGTCCTGTGGGATTTGACATTCTCAGACGGGCACAGCTCGGACACAGGCTGACCCCGTTTTGTAAGCGTCCCCGCCCGGACACCACGACGCGGGGGCAACAGCGTTATAGCACGAGTCGTGGCTGCAAAGTCCTTCATCAAGATCGATCTCGCCGGCCCTAAATCTGTGAGAAGTGGGCTAATGAAGCTTTGTGAGTTCCAGGGCACTTCTAAATCTAGTTAATAGCATGAGATTTCAGATTGTTTTCTGGGGAAGGAGGCTACTGTGTTGTTGTTATGTAGCCGTGTTGTGTTCGGTAATGGGATACAGGCGGGTAACATTATACCTGTGATTACTGCTAAATGAAATCCGACTGTTCTGTTTAGCGTGTGTGGGCAAGAACAATTATTTACAGCTGCACGGCATTATAGTCCATGGCCCAAAGTCCATAACGATAAAATAGGCCCCATGTGGGAGCAATTTAGCAACACACATCACCTGGAAGTGTTTGATTTAATAATTAGACAGTGTGTGTGTGTGTGTGTGTCTGAAGCATGGCTTGCTCTTGAAAGATATTTGCACCAAGAGACACGCAGAGTGCAGCCAAACGCTCTCTGAGATGTCCAACCATCCAAAACTAGACTGACAGGACAAGCGGTGCAGAAAAACCTCTGGAGAGGAACGTCAAGAGGAAGAGGGAAGAGCGGGAGCAGAGTGGTGAGAGGAAGGGAGGTAATAAAAGCATCTGAGAGCTCGCCGTCACTCAGCCGTGCACCCAGGATCCTCTCTCTCTCTCTCTCTCTCTCTCTCTCTCTCTCTCTCTTTCTCTCTCTCTCGTCTAGGCAAAGACAAAGAGGGGTTGTGTTTGTGTGCTATTACAGAGCATGACAAAACACTTTAAGAAAACAGCACGAAAGCAAGGGAAAGAGTTATATTAGACGCCAGACATAATACATTTCATTTTCCTCCCCCACTGATTATGGTTTTTGTTGTGTCTTGTGTGATTGTCTTTGTTTCTGGTGATGTGACATGCAGCCTTTATCACTTGATTTCAATTGTCTCTCCTCAGTGAAAAGGTGCCCGTGAAGAAAACAATAACTATTTCAACGTGATGTGGAAAGACTCGACACAGGGCGCAGATTGAAGATAATGCAAGAATCTCGCCTCTAGCTGTTTACGTTTCCTACTTCATTGTCCCTACAAGTTTTGCAGGTTATTAACAGTCATCAGTGTGAAGGCCAACACCTTGACAGGAGGGATATTTAGCTGTTGCTAAGAAACGTGACGGTGAAAGTTCACTGTGCGTGCTCAGCCCAGGTTTGCATAAACCAGACAGAGTTTGCATATCCTGGTGCTCCATTTCAAAGCAAAACCACAGACAGCATTTCCTGGTAGGACTCTCCTTTCTCTCTCTGAACCCTCTGAGTTAAAAGACAGATTGGCACGATCCGTCAGTGTTCATAGAAAAAGAATTTCTTAAGTCCTTTTCCCACAAGATGTGTCTCGGCATTAGATCTGTGCTTCTGTATGTTTGGCTCACACACTTTCCAGGAATCCCTGGGTTGTATAAAATATTGCTTTAAGCTGATGATGTCATTATGAAGTCAGCGGCGAGATGACGGTGCAGTCACAGAGTGATGTATGTGCTGCAGTGTGGCAGTAAGAGGCACACAGTAAGCTGATTTCAGTGTTCTTGGAAGGATAATCCACGACAATAGTTTTATCCAGGCATCATGACGCACGTTTACACTGATGATAAATTATAATGACTGGAATTTCTGCTATAAGCTTGATTTCTTGGGACTTGATGTTATAGTTCAGGTCCAGTGTCATGTGATTTCCATTGAGGATGAAGCGCTGAATAGCTCTAATCTTTTCTTTTTCTTTTTTTTTTTTTTTCTCTCACACAAAGTCCCAGACTTACAATATTTTGATCAGGTCCTATTTGAGCAGGCAGACAGGACAAGCTTAGTCTTTGTTCCCTCCCCATTCATTTGCATTGCAGAGTCAGGGGATTGTAGCAGCTAGTTACCACCTACACACAATCTGCTTTTATGAAGCAGCTCCCCGATTCACTGCTTAATTTAATTAAAGTTTAATTAAAAGAAGAACGCTGAAAAGAAAAGGTCTCGTTTTACATGAAATTCACACCCATTCCCTTACCTATGAATATACTGTAAATCCCTAATATAATTAAAATAGCTGTGTTTAGCCGCCACGAAGCGCTGACCTGGGCAGAAAGACACTCTCCACCACATAGAAGTCTTGCATGAGGACATCTCTGTCAGGTTTGGACGTCAGGTTGCCCACCGTGTAGCCGATGCCCAGCTGGATGGCTCCCTTCAGGGCTGATGACGTCGTCTGGAGGGGCGAACAGAGGAGATCAGCCACGCCATCGTATCACGTTTTCACTTGTATTACTCTCAGATACAGTATTTAATATAAGGATGCAAGATTAACCTGAGCCTTGGCAGGTCAAAGATATAAAAATAAAAAAATTAGGTGGGTCTCGTAACAATAATCCTCTTGTATGAGCCCTTTGTTTAATTCAAGTCTTAATCAGATTTGCAGACTGAAAGGTGGATTTAACAAGATATTTACACATGTCAAACTGGATGTGGTTTTGAAAAGCGCTCTATAAATAAAGGTCCTTGTTGCAGATCTAGATCTAGTTTATTAAGAACATTCCATCTGTGCAATATAATTTTCAGCTCATTCTAATACAAGCCCTGTGACGCTGTTTTTGTCAAACCCAGAGAGGTACTAACAGTAGATACGTGTGTAGTTTAAGGGCCGCTGTCATCAGCAATGACGTCTGAAGTAAAAAATAAACAGAACTCCAGAAAACAAGTATGACAAGTACTTGACTGATGTCTGGTATCCGGCTCTGGCAGGGTCAGAACATTATGTTCTGTGGACATTTATAAGGACTTCTGTGACTCATGGACTCAGAAGTAAAGACCTTTTGGACTTATTAGCTCTAAACAGACGCAATCCAAGGAAAACAGCATGGAGGCAGTCTCACAGTCATCATAAGACGTTCATAAAAACCAAGTCAGAGAGCAGTAAGGCACTTATACGAGTAGTTAAACTTTTACCTTCTTGTAGGTTTTCTCTCTGCTCGAGTTCCAGGACCCTCCCATCCCATTTTCCGTTGTAGTTGACATCTAATGGAAAAACAAAGTAAAGGAATAAAGACCAAAATAACTACAATAAAGTCAAAAGACGTCAAGCTGCAGTGGGACAGTGCTTTCCCAACGGCAGCACAGCCACACTTTTGTTCTTTAACTCTGATTAATTTCCCTTGTGCAATCCCAAAGTACCAACACCAGTTCTGTAAGGAAGGCTGCATGTTGAAACTTTTGAGATCACATCGCTTTACTCTGTGCAACAAGGTTCTGGGTCACTTTGGGAATCTTTTCTTTCATTACTAAACACAAATGAATATCAAATAACTACAAATTTCTATTTTAATGTGTATAAAGGCATGGTAAAAGTCTGCAGCATAGTCTTATTTTTAAAAGAGGACTGCTGTGTTCAATTAGCTCCTTTATAGAGACTATACAGTGCTGTGATCTCAACATATTAACCCTGCAGAGCTATGGAATATCATGTCTGACCACAATACACGTGTGGGATGTCAGGTGTTAATTGCAAAACTTTTTTTTCCAATAACTGGCTCAGAAGAGAAGAGTTTCACACGTGCCTTGCTTAAGGATAAGCTGTGCCAGAGCAACAGAGATCAGGGCCACATCTCCTGGTCCTCGGCTCGAGCGAACATGAGGAGGTTCTGATCTGCTGGTCGACCCTCTGGAAGGCAACAGAAAGAGTTCACACGGTTACAGTGAGCGAAAACACGGCAGCACAAAAGCACAAAGGAAACGCAGCGAGTGAGGCTGCTGGGAGGCTTCGACGTGACAAGCCGGGACGTTCGAGGAGAAAATGTCCACCAGCAAAGCCTCCTTAATTAACTGTGATACGCTTGTGTGTGTTTTCATTTTGAGGCCATTTTAATTTCATCTCTCCCTCTGTTCATCTCCGCCTGACAGGAAAGGCAATTTGGTCTATTTCGAAACCATCGCTGATGAATTGGCTTGCAGCGAAAGATCTCAGCTTTGACAGACACTCATGACTCATGAAATGTGTGTGTGTGTGTGTGTGTGAGCACAAGTGTGTATGTAGTCCATTCCCACTGAGCATATGTATGAAACCGTCCCACCTCTCCTAATTAGAGTCCTGTTTGGGAGGAACAATACCCTCCTGACTGTCACTTCAGCGCTTCACAAATCACGCTGTGCAGACGTAACGAGCGGCACTGCAGCCTTCAACCTTCTCCTCTTCCTCCTCGTTTCTCGCAAGCAAACTCTTCCGTCTCTGCTAAGGAGCTTGTGTGTGTGTATGTGTGTCTGAATTTGTTTGGTGTGTGTGTTTGCCGGATGAATGTCACCTCATAAAGCACACAGGACGGCTGCAGGTCCTCACAGTGGGTGTGAATGAGGTGAAATGGGCCCATAGCCTTGGGGCTGAAAGTGACCTGCTGCTGCTGCTGCACACACACACACACACACACACCAAGCCCGTACAGAGCTACAAAAACACCAGTCTGTCTCACCCCCCCGCCCTCCTCACTCCACTCTCCACACTGCTGCAAGGAAATTTGGGGAGATTGACACAAGTCGATGCGACTCTGACATAACTGTGTCTGACTGAGCGAGAGACGGAGAGAGAAACAGAGAAAAACAGGCACAAAGAGGAAGGAGGAAGGAACCAGACGCCGGAGAGAAACACTCTCAAAGTTTGGACTCTGCCTGATAAAGAGCTGCGGCTGAGGCTGCAGCAGCCCTGCCACCTGCATATAAATGCACCTGCAAGTCTCTCCGAGCCCCGAGTGTTACACAACCGTCAGCTCCACGTCCAGTGAGCCTCGACCGCGCTCACGGCCACGTTCGCATCCAATCAGCAATCTATTGTGCTCAAGTGACGGAAAGTCATCACAGCGCGACGGCATGTGTAGAGACAAAGCGCTAAATTTAGAGCGATGACGTCAGGGACTTTTGGCCAGTGGTGAGTCGTCTGGCTGGATACCTGGGAGGAAGTCTCTGCCAATCTGATTTGGAAAGTCCACCTATCAGCTGCAGCCAGGAAACGACATCACAAGTCTCTTCCTTCTAATTTAGATGCAAACTATTCATTAAGTGTTAGATGGGCAGTAGGGGTGAAGAGTTAATCGAAATATTATTGACATTGCAATATCCAAATCGTAGAAGCTGCTTTTATGCTAAAGGTGAAATGTGACACAATACCATTATGAATGTTATAAAAACAATACAGGGGTATTGTGGCTCTACAGAGTCCAGACATAAGAAAACATGTCTGTTTGGTACATAGCAAAAACCATATCATTATCATTTTAATAGGAAAGGAAAATTATGAAAATTAGCATTCATGCTAAAATTGGGAATCATTTTGCAACATCTGCCATAATAACTGCAGTAGGATTTTTTTCAGCTCTGGTTAAAAACACTAAAGACAGCACAGCCATGTAACACTACCCTTTTAAACCCCAAATGCATCTTTAGCTGGACACACACACACACACACACACACACACACACACACGGATACAAGACTCTGCTAATTGTTGTTCTGTCTCTTGATTGCAGATGCCTGTGATCTGACTTTGGACCCCAACACAGCAGGGAAGGATCTAATTTTGTCAGAGGAGAACAAGATGGCGCAGCATGTAGGAGAGAAGCAGCCATATCCTGATCATCCAGACAGATTTGACACGATACAGGTGCTGTGTAGCGAAGGTCTGATGGGTCGCCATTACTGGGAAGTTGAGTGTTATTTCAACAATGATATTGGAGTGGCGTACAAAAGTATGGCCAGAACGGGAGATGATTCTTTTCAATATCATTTTGGACGGAATGAAAAGTCTTGGTGCTTGTCTTTTCAAGACAAGTCCTTTCAACACAATGGATCAAGTGTAACAATTTACAGCAATGGCGGGACTGAATCCACAATAGCAGTGTATCTGGACTGGCCAGCTGGTATCCTGTCCTTCTATGAGGTCGTCTCTGATACACTGACCCACCTCTACACCGTCCATACAACTTTCACTGAGCCGCTCCACCCTGGTTTCAGTGTAGACACAAGTGGCTCAATCTATCTCTGTAAAATACAAGAACCTGAAATCTCAGAGAGAACTCCATGCATAAAACCATGATGGTAAATATGGTAAATATATATCCATGATTGGCAGAGTAAATGTCATTAAGATGTTATCTCTACCAAATCTTTCTCTCTCTTTCAAAATTTGCCAATATTGATCTGGGCTGAATTTTTTTTTTTTAGAAAGCTAGAGACAATTATTTTAGAATTTATTTGTGGTTATAAAAAACAGATTATCAAAAAACATCTATTTAGGCCCACTCAGGATGGAGTCTGTGTCTTTAGTATTTAAAGACTATTATTGGGCAGCTAAAGCTTGGGCATTGACATACTGGCAATGGTGTTCTCCAGACCATGAATCACTTAATTCTGCCCCCCTCTGGATAAAATTAGAGGTTATGTCCTTAATAAAACCACATGCCTCGCTGTCCTCATTGCTTTTTACAAATCCTGGTCCTGTTACTAAATCAGTAAGTCACAGTTTTGTTAGAAATTCACTGAAGATTCTTACTCAAATTAAACATATCTGTAAAGTGAGTAAAAAGCTAATCACCATTACCACTATTATTAATTTCCTCTCTAAGGATTCTGTATCTTTCAACTGTATAAAGAAGAGTTGGGAAAGGGAACTAATGTGTTGTGTGATAAAATATGGAGGACCGCACTTTCCCGTATTCATAGTTGTACTGCTTGAACAGGCTAGTCTGCATTCTCTGGCACCAGAGCAATACTTTCTGCTCCTCTACCAGTGTCATATTACCTCTTCTGAGTTCTTTTTGAAACTGGTACGCCTGAATATGTTTGAGGTGCAGTTATTGCTTAAATTTGAAGTTTATTTTGAAGACACACCAGCATACAGAGACAGATCTGGAGATGATTAGCTGTGTGTGTTTAGAAGGCATACTGTGTGAAAATTACACTCAGTGAAGAAGTGTGTGTGTGTGTGTGTGTGCGTGCGTGTGTGCGTGTGCGTGTAAAATTCAGAGTAACAAGAAGGGTAGAAGGGAGGGAGTAACACAACAACAATCAGGAATTCTTGACTTTGCATTGTTGATGAAGTAAAGTAAAAAAAAAAAAAAAAGTTACAGCTATTTTCATAAATATTTTAAATTTAAAATTAGTTTTAATTACTCCAAAATTTGACAGTTATTTCACATTTTCATTATCGGGAAATCACCATATAATTCACCTCTGCTGATGTTTCAGTGTCAACCTTTCATTATGACACCTTTATCAAGACACTTGAATTAAACTGTGTGTGGGAGTCCTCTTGAAATACATTAGCACGTTAAATGGTGATCTGACAATTCCAAGCATCAATCCCAATATACTTTATATCACAAAAAAGAAATGATGAGAAATAAATGAAAAATAAACAAAAAATAGAATAAAATGCCTGCACAGTCAGCCATGTAATTGTTTAGAGTGCTGATCAGTAGAAATGATGGAGGCAACACATCTCCAAGCCTGATGAAGGTACAGTACATTCTGTGTGTGCATTTTTGATTTGATTTGAGTGATTATTATTATTATTTTTGTTTGATTATTGAGTTATTCTTTTTCTTTTCTTTTTTTCACTAGTGTGTCACTAGTTAGCTACTGACTTCTCTCTGTGTTGCTACCTTGCTAACGTTAGCTTACAACACACAGCAGCAATGCTTCTTGAAACACATTCATTTGGAACAAACAGGTACAGAGATGAGGTCACATCTTGACATGATACCTTAATCGACCAATCAGAATCAAGTATTCAACATATCCATGTAATAAATCCTGATGATCTAACAGTGTTAGATAACCAACTGCTTCAACAGAGCTCTGGCCTCTTCATGCATATATAAAGCTGAGGTAGAACTTGACAGCTCTCAGGTGTGAATACAGTCTGACTGTTTATGTGTGTTATGGTTCCTCCCCTTTCCTGACTGTAAATAAGAACGTGCTCATCATCTAGTCATCTTTCCTTGTTTAATAAATGTTATTACAGCTTGCTGCAAAGTCAGTCCACAAAATCAGTTGAATCCAAATGAAAAGAAATTGGATGACAAATTAAATGGTGGAACTTAAACTGTCAGCCATGTTAAACACTACGCTCTTTTAAGAGACAATGAGCAGCCATTAATGAGGAGGCTGGCTTTGCTCTGAATTGAAGACTCTCTCTGAAGGCATCCAGAGATCAGACCTGTTGACGTTGTTCAAATATGTGACTGACACTAATGAACTGACTGGACACCAACCGCCACTGTTTGCAACCAACAGTAGCGCAATTTCATTTGAGGAAACCACAAGAAGATATAATAGATCAATTCTCCTTCTTTGGAGTGGTGTTCACACTGAAGTATCTTCCACTTCATGTCTCCATCCCCACTTTCTCCTGCCTTTGAGCTGAATACAAATGGCTAAAACAAGCGGTCAAATACCCGCTTTCTAGACTTAGGTTGGTTGGAGGTTGGGTTAGGTTGGAGGAGAACAGTTAGTGGACTGAGGATGTGTGTGGGCTGGCGGGACGGGACCTGTCTTTAAGACTTTGAATCCGCCCAGTTTGACAATGTTACGGCAAGTTTGCGAAGCCTCCTGTCACCTCTGTGACACACATGGGAATTGTCCCTTCTTTTGTTTGTGTTGTCGCCTTGTGTTTTTCCTTCTAGTTGTCAGTGGAGAGGGAGACTTGTTAGCAAGACTCACTGTGAAGGGCACTGACACACACACACACAGAAAGACAGACAAGCATGACACACATGGAAAAATACCTGGATGTGCACATACAAGACGTACACACTCTGCCACACACAGATACAAATGCACTGAATGTGTTCACTGTCACACATAGAAACTCTTGTTTTCAGAGTAAGTTCACTCAAACTTTCAGTGATTCTTTTATCATCCTGCTGTCAGTGGAAACAAGTAAACATGCTGTCCACAAATGATGCAAGAACCCCTTGGGCCAATCAGTAATAAGGTGCATCGCTGCTCCAAGTTATATTTCCACTGGACCAATCATATGGCGCAGAAGTTTTCGAAGTCTGAGACTGTGGAAGACACGTGGAAGTCTGTGGAGGAGCTGCTTTATCCCATAGATATTCAGCAATTGAGCTAAGCTAGCCTATAATCAACAGACAGGCTTCAAATGGCATGCAAGTACATCAAAAGGGGCTGCCTGCAAGGGCATCTATTTGTTTTTCTGACTCTGGGTAAGTAGGAAAAAAATCCTAAGAACTATCTCATTAACAAAAAAACCCCAAAAAACCCCAACAACAAACCCCCCAAAAACCCAGATATTTAGGCTGTTCTACAGCATGGTTTCAACTGATCTTTTTCACCGCCAGCCTCAGAACTGTTTGCCCTCCTGAAAAGATCCACTTCCTACTTGGCCTTGGAATTTGACCTTTAGCTGCAGTGCCCCCATCAGGTCAATCAGTGCCAAAAACATCGTGCCTCCAGGTTTTCTAGCAGACAACTCGCCTCTGCAGCAGAGGTGTCTCAGATATCACGTGTAGATTTGACAAAGTGGAAATGTGCCAAGCCGAGTATTGGGGCCATGCCACTTGGTGTAAATAATGAAAGGTTTTGATGTTTTCCCAAGTGGGCTGTTCATAGATCAGGTGTAAGCAGAGCCACAGCCGTGGATTGGAGAAGAAGGTGTGTAGCATGTGTTATTGATTTGTAGACTTGACTCCAGTCTTAACCTTCGCTATACTTGGAACGATTCCAGACCTCCGTGGGAAATTTGGCTTAGCCCCTTACTACCTGATTTTCCCTCAGATTTCCCCCTGAGTATCTTCAAAGTTAGACATTTTTTTTTTCCACATTGTATGACAATGTATCTACTGGTTGCAGCACTTCACTGAAGCTCCATCACACTTATATTGAGTGAAATATTCAAAGCCAAGATGCCATTGTTTTATGGCTGCAGCATTACATCAAATAGAAAATATCTACATGTCTTGTTAATAATTTTATACAGATTTTCCTGTAATTCAGCAGGACACATTTGGTGTCTTTGGAAACCGTGAGATCTCCACTAGAATTTAAAATAAAGTTAAGTTGGTTTGAACAAAGCTTGGCCACGCAGTAATGATGAACCCACTGATGGAACTGCCAGGTAGTAAGGGGTTTTAGCCAAAGCTTCTTATAGTCCACTGCATACTGTGCTCTTACAATTTAATCTTTCATGGGAATGATGTATGAGCAAGGGTTGCTGCTAGTATGCCAAAAGGTTGTTTTGAATCCCTCCAGTTCATTGTTGTTTCTTTTTTTAAAAGTCTTCATATCTGAATAGTCAAAAAAACTGATTGCTTGCTTATCTGCAGGTCCTGTCAGAGTGGAATCAGTTGTCACCCACATTTTGCTATGCAAACCATTACTTTTCTTGCAAAACATCTTTAAAATGTCTCAAATCATGGGTGAGTCACTAAAGGTGGACTTTAAATGTCACATATGGATTCAGCAACGTGCAATTGCAAGTAAATGAAGAATTCTACAGAGCCTCTTTTCTCTCTGCAGTGAAATGCAGTATTAGATAATGACCACTAGGTGGAGGTGTTTGATTGTTTAATAACATACTGTATCTGCATTGTGGCCAAATTATCATGAAGGCTCTGGCTTTGCGTGTGTGTGTGTGTGTGTGTGTGTGTGAGAGAGAGAGAGAGAGAGAGAGAGAGAGTGAGTGAGTGAACGAGTGAGTGCACATTTTTCCATTTACATATCTTCTGTCGTCAACTGCATGCGCTCCAGTCTTGTCTTCACACACCCAGCATGCCCCCGCTCTCCCCCTTTTCACATTTCAGGTGTAATGTGATTGTACACGAGAAAGCAAAAGCTGTGCTCTTGTATCTTTCCCCTGAACCAACCAAATCAGGTTAGTAATTATTCAAAGAAAGCTGTCAGGAGAAAAGCTGAGTAATATTTATGAGTTTTTACCGCTTTGCTGAAAACGAAATGAGATTGCTCTTTCTGCATGCAGTGTACCGTCACTTCTGACAACAGAGACAAGGAAGACTACTCTTCTCTCCTCGTGTGTGAAGAAGTGAGGTGAGCCGCAGCTTGATTGAACAGATCTGATTGGACTGACAAGAACAGCTCTAACCCTGGGAGCTAACTGTGCCAAAAACTGACTGGGAATGCTATTTTATCTGTTCCCTTGGCTGGGAAAGGATGAGTCTGAATAATAGAAACCATTATGTATATCCAGTGAACTCACATGGATTCTCTGCTCCTTTTTTCACCACTGCATTCACAAAATGAAACACTAGATGGTGCTGCCTAAAAGAATCAAATATATATGGGTGGTAAATGGCGTGGGAATCTTTCTACTGCTCAAATGTGAGTGTGTATATGTGTACAAGTGTGTGCATGTCTGCGTGGGTATATGTGTGTGTATGTGCGTGTGTGTGTGTGTGTGTGTGTGTGTGTGTGTGTGTGTGTGTGTGTGTGTGTGTGTCCAAGAAGCAGTGTCACTTGCAATAAGTTCTTGCAAGATGTAAAGGTC
>OMLF01014202.1:0-11301 GCA_900302615.1 Holocentrus rufus
CATCAGAAGTGGTGCGCTGGACCGCGTGGCTAAGAGGAAAAATCAATGCAGCCCTAAGTGGGAGATCAAACTCAATATGTAGGTTTGGATTGAAACACGGTGTCTTCATTACACCAAATAAATCTATCCTTCCTTGCCTCTGTGTGTGTGTGCATGTGTGTGCAGGTCGTGTGGGTTGAGGAGGTTCTTTGAGGACGTGGATACAAGGTTGCGGAGGCTGCATTTATTCACATTGGCTTGAGATGTGTGTAGAATGAAATGTCATCTCCGAGCAAGCGATCTTTATTTATTCCCGGCTACCTCAGTTCCTTTGGGCACCCAGCCTGAAAGGTGAAGGCTTAGGTTACGCTGCTGTTATATGCCTTACCTAACATGGAACACAAGTCCTACATAGCTCTGCACATCCACATATAGAGTAGATGATGTCGGTTATGACAGTAACCCTCCTCACCCTTGATCAGCTGCTGCCTGCTTACTCATGAACTGACAGCATGCTAAGAGCTTACCTGCACAATCTGCCGTCTGATTAGAATCAATGTGAAGTATATATACCGCGCCGTGATATACAATTTCATCCCCCTGTCCTTGTTGCATTGTATCCCGGTTAGCAGTAATTTATTGAAATGGAAAAAGCTCCCCTTTTTCCTTGTGAATGACACAAGTAAACACATTTCTGTCTTCATTTGATATGTCATTGCTGGACCTTGTTCCATATCAAGAAACAACAGGGATCCATTATTGATATCTGGCAGCTCAAGTTGCATCACCTTGAGAGTTCCGAAGGTGAAAAACAACATAGCACAATTGGGTGTTTTTTTTTTATTTCTTTATTTATTTCTATTTCCCTCTAGTGAGATGTCACTTCAAAAACAACCCGACCAAGGAGTGTTATTATGCTGGGAGAATGTCAGCCAGTTACAATAGGCTGCTTAATGAGGTAGTGTGGCAAACTTTCAGGCAGGCCATAATATGAATTATTTGTCATTGGCTCTGTGTGTGTGTGTGTGTGTGTGTGTCTTTGGAAAGGGCCCAGTGTAAAGCGGGATGAAGGCAGGCCTTGATGGAGAGATGTGGCACTAGCCTGGGGGCTCGCTCCACTGTGAGGGTAGTTAGCTCGCTGCACACCGCCATCATTAGGGACTAGGGCACTTGTGCTGGGAAGGTGACACACATGCCCACATTCAGACGGTAGCACATACACATGATACCTGCATCTATACCTCACCTCGGCTCTTATAGCTCTCTCTCTCTCTGCCTGTCTGGGCCTCGCTCACTCTCCCTCAAGTGATTTTTACTCTATAATCAGAGTATCATCATGACACTTTTAATAATAAATGAATGAAACAATGACCAGGCTGTAGGTTGAATCTGACTGTCAACTTCAAAGGCGCGGTAATTAAGATTTTTTTATATCCCATGAAACAAAATAAGCATAATATATGTGTGGAGGGTTGATAGGTTTGTTGGTTGATAAGAAAGACTGGACGATTTCTTCACCAGGTGCTGACTGGCTTACAAAGACTCACCATCAACTCGCTACCTGCCCCCACTCACATTTTCATCCACCCAGTGATGGAGGGCGGAGCTACGACATATATCACAAGACGTGACCTCAAGCCGAAAAACACTGGAAAGCAATATCATTTTTCTAATTTGCATGGTCACATATTACCTCTTCATTTAACATTTTTGTTTGGTCTCTGCTCCAAATTTTGATCAGCTTGCTCATGCGAAAGTGTGGGTATTATTTATGTCACTTACAGGCCTCTGTAATCTGCGGACTATTTGAATTTCAAAGCAAAGGTTCAGCAAAAAAGAGTCGTGACCTATGTAACCTCTGTATGAAGGTTTACTATGTTTGTGAAGATCTGTCTCTATGTTTAATGTATTTGATTTACTGATTTGCTACATTGATGGTTTGATGTTATTGTGGCTATTTGTGAATATGTGGAAATGTGGCAATTGAGAATTTCTGAGCAACTGGAAATTAAAGTATTATTGCATTGTATCATATCGCATCATATAGTAGCGCATTGTATCACACCACACTGTATCACACTGTGTTATTTCATATCATATTGTATCGTATCGTATTTTATTGCATGGTATGGTATGGTTTGATATTGTATCGTAACGCATTGCATCATAATGTACTATAACCTGTTGCAATGCATCGTCACGTAACGCATCAAATCGTAATGCATCGCACTGCATCATATTGTGATGCATCGTATTGGGAGCTGTGCCAGAAACCCGGTGATGTTGCATGCTTTGGTTGTCGATATAAGCCGAGGAAAGTAAAAAATAAAAAATAATAAAAAAACAGTCATATCTGCTTCTAATTGGATCAATGTGGCATGAGTCAGTGATGTACAGTAACCCATTCATGATCTTCTAGTCAATAACAGTTGTGCGATTTATTTTCGGATGCTCTTCAAGTCAGTGTTTAGATCTGCTCTCTAGTTGCGGTGTAAAACAAAGGTGGAACTCCAAAAACATTCAAATGTGTTTTTTTTTTCCCATAGAGCTCTTACAAGAGGCTAAAATGTTGCTACCCGTAACTGCTGCCAGGGTGCATCTTCACGACCCTCCAAGTGAGCTTGGCTTTGCTTTCAAATATGAAAAGTGTTGGAGCAATCACACTGGGGAGGATTGCAGGTTTATGAAGGAGAGTCAAGTAGAGCAGTGATGCTGACAGTGTAGCGCTGGGAAAATGCTCTGTGTATTCTGGTTTGAATTGTGGAGGATTCACTCAGCTGGAACGTCCCCCACCCCCTGTTGCTTTCTCTGCTCTGTGTAGTTGATTGCTGCTTTCATTGTCCCTCTTATCGTAATCTATTGTAGTGCAATACACACAATATGTCCTTAATGGATCCAAAATATTTCTGATTAAAGATGGCCTTGTTGCTTGCACACCGTGGGACAGTCCTCCAGGAAAAGTATTGTGTACTAAACTGTATCAATTTTTCCCTTGTGTGTGGTCGCCCCTATTTATTTCTCAGATAAAAGAAACTCTTTCAATTTGTAGAAAAGAGAAAATCTCTCAAAATATCCACCTTTCATGTGCAGCATTTTGTTCTTCAAGGTTAGAGGACATTTGTTACTGAATAAAGAGTGGGATAATTCCTCCAACAATTAGTTTTGGAAGAGGAGATCTTTAGTCTACAGTTTTTCATTCTCCTTAATACAAACAGGAATCACAGGGATGTAGGAAGAATTTTGAAAATAAAGAATCAAAACATGCAAAAGGTAAAGCGAGTCAAAGCTCTCGAGTGTCAGAAACTAGGAACATATCAGAATCACTAATTCTGCTATGAAATGAGAGCAAAGCTTATATAATGAAAAGCAAAACATTTATTTTCCTGACCCCTGCCAACCAGAGCTCAGTTCCTCCCTAACAGTGGAACTCTGGCACAGACAGCTATTTCTTTCATGCACTGTTGTTTATGGAAAACAGAAAAAAAACATGCATTTTTCAGATACAGTCAGCTGAAATCTGCCTAACCATTCATTTTTCAATAACACACAAACCCCAAAAGCTCACAGGACCATAACTTTTGAACAAAATGTTACAAATGAATTTAAAGAGACTGAAACAGATCACCTTACGCGCCATGTGCCAGATAAACAAACGGGGTGCAGAAAGGCTACTTCTGATAAATCCTGCATTATCAAAAGTTTTATATGATCATCAAATCATAAATAATGAAGCCTGACCTCAGCTTATGCTAATGTTGAGTGTGTAATTTCTGAGATGGATACAGATTGCAGCATATTTCAGCTTCATTTAATCGATTATTGGAAAATACTAGCATAACTAGCACAGCATAATCCTGCTATATGTAAGGACATATTTGTTTACACCTGTCTCAGGCCAAAAAAATGCTGACATTCCAACAAACGTTTTGATGATGTTACAAAAACCTGCACCGACATAGGAGATGCATGTAAATATCGTGCCATAATGAAGGTTCAGGCATTTGTAATCATCCACAGCTGCTTCCCACATGGTTTTGTAGAATTGGGACCTAATTATTTATCCAGTATCAGTTTCCAAAGCTGTTCTATTATTCATTTTTATAGTTGCAATATGCCATATTGGGATGATTTCGGCCTTGTTTGGGTTCATGTTCAATTTGGCCACCTCAAGCCCTTAAAAATAAATAAGTAAATATTTTATATGGAGCTCCATAGAGGCCTTTTACCTTTTAAACTGCACTGCACTTTGACTAATTCTCTTTTTTGTACCACATATTGGGAACATAGCATTATTTAGTTACCTTATATAGAGGAAAAAATGCTCCATGATTTGAATTATTCAGAGAGCAGCCTAATAGGCAGCACTTAGCTCTAGGTAAACACTAAAGTAAGAGCAGGAGCAACAGTCAAGTTATTTGATTGCAAGTACAATCAACAGAGATTTCTCAAAAACGTTCACAGAATCACATCCAGTGAGCAAATTGTTCAATTTGTAAAAGTTTTTTTTTTTGGTAAGCATCACTTAAAGCTTCATGAAACAAAAACATGGAGGACAAAAAAAAACATTATGAAGTTGTCTGATCACTGGTGTTTATAGTGTAAATGTCATGTAATCAAAATCAAATGCTGGTCACTGCTCTGAGTGTTAGAGAGGCAAAGATGTTCTTTTGGACGGTGCGAAACAATTTACAACAAATCATCAATGACAAAAGAGGGAGCCAGTAGATTTTTTTTTTTTTTCAAGTGGAAAGACTTGATGTTTGTAATTTCCAAGGAGCTTATCTTCAAAGTCAAGTTGTGAGGGAAGCGAGAGCTCTGTGCAGTGTGTGAGCGCTGGTGTAGCAGTTGTCGATCTGGAGCATCTCAGTGCCAAAGTGGGGCAGAGAAATTTCTCCATGGATAAAACTTTTTAATTGACAAATGGATATCAAATGATGAGCTGAGGTCTTTTAACATAGGTATTTAGGGACATTTTGATATGTGGAAATATCACAGAAAATGTGATAAAATAAATAGAAATCTCTTATTTACGGTCACGCTGTCCACTTATATCATCAAATATCATCAGAAAACTCCTTTCAACAATGGATTACTGTCCCTAAATTAGATTACACAATCTAAAACTGCTTAGAGTCAAAGTAAGGCTACTAATTGCCATCAAGCCTAATAGTAGAGATATGTTTTTAGATATAATACAAGTGACTGGACTTGTTCTATATATTACATATTGTGTTTACAGTTTGATTATTTGATAATTTTTGTAAATTTGCAGTACGAACTGCCATTTCATACCAATATCAAACTGATACAATCTGTGAGAAATAGCATAGAATTTGATGCACCATTTAAGGCTGTTTAACAAATGCAAAGAGAGTTCCTCAGTCACAGAAATGCATATATATATATTTATGAAAAGCAACAGCAGGCATACAAATGTTTCCCCTTTGGTCCACAGTGGAGAGAGAATTCAAGGTAAGTACGGTGAGGAGTCAAGCATTAATATATGAGCAACATTTGAAAGGATTAATACATTCTATCCCCAATACTTTTATGTAATGACACGCCGGAATAAAAATATTCAGAAAGCTTTTCAAACAGAGGAAGAGTGATCTTTGGCATTGAGAGTTTTTTTCTTACTTCTAGTTTTTCTGAATGTTTAGCGAGCCAAAAAAAAAAAAAGTCTATTTGCATCAGTTGTATTTTGGAAGAATGCCTACCTAGCAGTCCACACACACATACACACACACACACACAGCTGTCACACCGCTCCTCAGTGCCGTAACAGTTACTGCCAGTCAGAGTGAAGTTGTCATCCAGGAGGCCACTGACAAAGGCATCGCTGCAATAATTAGAAAGCTACATCATATGACACAAGGATTTCTAGCTCATCTCTCTCTCTTGCAGCAGCACAGATACACACAAGACAGACAACCACACCCACGCAGGCAGAGCAACTTATTTATTATGCTTCAAAGTGCTCAAACAGTGCGTATTCTTCCCTCAAGGCCAGGTGTGGAGGAAGTAAGAGGAAGCAGAGATCACACTGTAGTCTGTCTACCTTCACCTCCTCCATTACCCTCTTCCCTCTCAACCTCTTCACATACACTCATCTGTGAAGTGCAAACTTATTGTAATAAGAGCTTTCTTAGACACTTTTGTACATGAAAAGAAACATGGTGGGCGGACGCGATGATAAAAGTTCCTGTATTTTGAGAAATGACTCTGATGTAATTTGAATATTATTGACATGACCTCAGAATCCTTTAGCAGGCCGGCTCTTTCTTAAACACTAGCATGACTCACGAGAGAGTCCAGTTCATCGGTTCATATGGATGCGACTTAAATCTTAGTCCAGGAAATACAGTAAAGAACAAAGGGCACCGGCTCGATATTCCAGTAAACAAATGCCGACTGGAGCTCATTTTCAATCTACGAAAACTGTTGGCTGCTCCCTGATGGAGGCCACAGCGGGGGCAAAAAGCACTGCAGCCGGTTAAAATGTTCTTTTTCGACTCGCCATGCAACGCAGACTTTGACTTTTTTTTTTTTTTTTGCTAAAGACAAACTCCTTTGTCTTTCCGAAACAGATGCAACCATTCAACTCATTCGTCCACATCAAGAAACCAAGCAGAAACACTCTTTTTAAGCACGATTTGTAGGGGAACCGTTTAATGCCGTTGCAGAAGACATCACAAATCTGTTTATCTGGATGTATCTGAAAATAGCCGGCATGTATTGAATGACTCCTCCATTCCCAACGCTGCAGACCGGAGATGTTTATGCTGAGCCGGAGCCATTTCCATCACTTGAGGCCGTACCTTTCCGATTTTGTCCTACCTAGCGTCATCAGGGTCAGGGGTATACGCCTCTTCTTTAATGCCATCCAAAACAATAGCTTTTTTTGTGTTTCTTATTTGTTGCAACCTAGGGGACATATTTAACGTTCTGCAGTGTTTTCTGATATGTCTGTATGCTTGCCTGCAGCGATGGCCTTCGACATTGTTCCTCCATGCCACGCTCACATCAAAAGACGCCATTTCTTTTACTCAGGTATACAAAGCCTCCTTTCCCCCTCGAAATGTATTGGAAGCGCCACGGACACTTCAATGTTACTTGTCGCGAGTCTGGCAGTATACAGTTCAAGGGTATGGCCCACACAAATGCATTAAGACTGTGCGTATTGTATACATTCAAAAGGAACAAAGAAGAGTCCCGCGTTTGCTTGATCACAACTGAACCCATCCCCCTGGTTGCGGCTCCTCTCTGCTTGGTATTCAAGCGGAGGACGGCGCATACGGTGCGGCCACGTTCAAGTGCGGCACAAGACGCGCTGCGATGTCTGCTGCGTTCGGAGACGCTTTGATAGTTTTGGGGCGTTTGCCGCGCGACTTTGTAGATTCAAGCAAACGTTAAAAAATACGAGAAACTCGTCGTGGTCTCCTTGGTGTTGGGGGAGTAAATCTATAAAAATGCGATACACGCGCGCAAAAAACACACACACACGCACGGAATTGTTGCAAAAGCTGTTGTTGATCCATAGAGGACTTTCTCGTAAGTGGAGACCCCCCCAAACAACTACAAGGACTTGACTACAGTGTAATTCCCCTGCGATGTTTCTAATACAGAAAATTGCACACAGAATTGTTCCCACTACTACTGATAGAATTCCACTGGAGAGATTGGAATACTTCAAAGATAGATGAAACAGCAAGATGGGTACATGCCTCAGTAACCCGACACTTAAAAACAAAATCAAAGGGAGAATTTATAGCCATTTTGTTGTTGAGAGCCATTCTGAGGGGCTGAGCCTTCAGAAGACTGTAAATACTTGAGCCAGTTACACAGGCAGGCAGCCACAATACAAACACACATACACACACACACACACACATAAGTACCTGTGTCAGCAAGAATCACTGAGCTCCAAGGCCGTTGCTCTGCAGCCGACCCCGACCTCTGACCTCCACGTGGAGGGGGCAGGCAAACGGAGGATTTCCCTCAGGGCAGCAGTGGAGTATCGCATTATTTACATTATGATTAATTTAGAGGAGGAGGAGGAGAAGGGCAGCTGCAAGGCGCATGGCCGGTTGTGCGAAGGGAATGTGGGCAATGTGGAGTAAGTCTGAAGAGACGGTCGGGGGAACCTGATTTTTTCAGTTCACTCCTGTCCCCCGTCACGTCCATCATGGCAGTGCAGCTTGCTCTACACACCTGATGCTGCTCCTTACTATCTACTTCTGTTACAAACCTGTGTATTCTTTGGTTTTCTTTGACATCTTCTTCATTTGAACATTTTCTCTAAAGATCTCTCTAAAGGCTCAATCTGGAATCAGCATCCTCCGTTCCTGCTGAGACAGAGTTTCCCCACGACTACCTTTGTCATTGAGCTGATTTTTCTTTTTTTTTTTTTTGTTAGAAGCATATATTTTTTGAAGGTGTAAATTTGTTTGCTTGTTTCCAACTACTACAGTTTAAAAAGGTGTGTGGACATACACCTTTAATGTTACGCTGGTAGACACTATTCTGTGTTAAACATGCTGCACAAACTCTCAATGAGCTTGTCCATTTACCATTTTCATTACGTTAACTGTGTTAGTATTATTAAATGCACTTTTCCACTGGATAGAAATGCAATAAATATTAAACCAATTGCAGTAACATGGTTTCAGACTGTACCATGTAGAGCAAAATTATATTGACCTGTTCTATGTTTGCAGACGTGTTTCCTATGTTGCACTCATGGGCTTCTGCATCAGGACCTGGACCTGATTCATTAGTAATGAAGCCAATGTCATGAAGTTGGTAAGAAGATGTTATCATTCAGAGTCCAGTGATTTGATACTTTTAGAGGAAAGGGGGAAAACGCATTGGAAATTGCAATGATATGTTTAAAGTGGAAAACCACTGAAGTTATTGGTGTATGCTGTCTGTTGTCTCCTGTAGACAGAGGTAAGAGAGAGAAGCTTTCCCCACATCTCATGTGCAGCTCAGAGAATGAAATGGAAAAGATGAGCTGTGACATTTGATATACTGGAGATGAAAGTTAATTTTCTGATATTGGATATGCAGCTTGTCTTGATAAAGCTTGGAAAAACACTGCATGATCTCATATAACCAGTTTCCCTGTTTATTGCCTACACATCTGCAGACTCCATATCTTTATGAACTCACAAATTTTAATTTTTTTCTTTTTTTTCCTTTCCCAAACACTGCTGGATGGCCTTGACTGCACTGATTGAACCATAACATACTTAGATTCTTAAATCAAGTGGGATGCTCTTTTAAAGGCTATCAAACGCCTTCTTAAATGAGGCTGTGCTCATATTTTTCCATAACATTTTTTTGTCACAAAAGGTGAGTAAATAAAAGTGATCTCTGTGATCATCTGACAGTCACAAATAAAAGGTTTGAGTTTATCTTTTCCTTGATACCCAGGACATGCAAAGTTGATAAAGGTCAGGGGTCAAACGGGTTACGACACACTGGTTCAAAAACTCTGTGGATTTTATAGAATAGAACCATTTTTTAAAATAATGAATCTTTTTGAAGTTAAAAAGAAAACACCTATTGTTCTTAAGGAAATGTATGATGGATTTAGAGGCTGACAGCTGTGTATCGTAAAGTAATGACTATAAAGTATTGTTTTTGTTTGAATCTATCTAAGTAGAAAAGACAGAAAATGAAATGTCATATTTATAATAGGTGTTTTCTTGGTGTACTGCATTCCTGCATTCACTTTGTTTCCCCAAAACTTATGCTTGTGTGTTCACTTCTGACAATGACACTGAGATACAATAGCCAAGGATTGGTCAAAAACTTTATTAGTGCTGGACCGCTAACAATGGATGACCTTTGTGTACAGAGTTGCTAGTTTTCAATTAATTAATTAGTATAAATCTTGGCATTGTTTTTACTGGACTTCGATACTGATCATTTTTAATTACAGTGAACTGGTTCTAGGGACAACTCAAGAAATAATCACAGTTTGACTTACTATTAAAAATACTTTCAGAAGTTATTTCAACAGGGGATTTAAATAACTAAGCTGTATTCTCTCCTGATTCTATAGGTTATCAGTTGTGCAGAGAAACTGCAAACACTAACTTGAGGTGCTATTTTGACACTTTTCCCCACATTTTTTTCCCATGCACTCGCCAGCGAATCTCAAAACAAGAAGGTAGACACAGGTGTGCACATACTAAGTTGCTTTTATTAATACAGAACTGCATGCTACAGAGACTGTACAGCATAAACATTTATTCATTACAAAAAAAACATGGTTTTTGGAACCATTTAAAATAACAGGAAAAAACAAACAAACAAAAAAAGATAAGAGCATAAAATAGAACAGGAACATCACAGCCGTTAAGGAAACATTCAAACTATTTATCATTAGCATCTTAATAAACCAGAGAAGAAATCGACAGGTTACAGTCGCGTCATGTCAACTACAATGGCACCGAGTGGATGATTCTCTTGTAGCTTTTTTTTTTACAGCCTCTTGCAACATCAACATGCCTATTTTTTCTATCTACCTATATGTAGTAGTGTACTTAAAAGTGGCAGTTTGTGTATTTTTTTGTATTTAATAGTTTTTTATGAACCTCCTAATATACATAATTTGGCCCTTGTGGGTTTATACAGTATGATGTCCGTCTTTTTATTAAGTTTAAATTTTAATATTTGACAATTTGCTACCAAACACATTTGTTATAGCAACATTTATACTACATACATAGCAATCTATGTAACGTCACAGCAAAGAATGGTATCGAAATAAAAAAACGAACAACAAAAAAGATCCCTACAGCGTGGTTAGAGAGGGGCAGAGAAAATTATCACAAAATTTGGCACGGAAAATCTGTACACGAATCTACAGTCTGAGAGATGTGACTGTGCAATAAAAAAGAAGGGCTTTAGACACTTTTCCAACTACTGAAGACACGGTACCCACTGTCTCTTGTTTCAAGTTTTCTTTTCTTCTTTTGTAAAATGGCTTATAGACGCATTTCTTGAAATGAAGTTGTGCATACTTCTGTTCATGAGATCTACACAGTACACTGAGTGGAATCCAGGTTTTCAGCGAGGAAAGAAATGAACTCATCAACAAACAAAAGATTTGCCGTTTAAAACCTCCTTGTAAAAATGGATCATTCATATATAAGTCGCTTACCTTAAGAAAAAATATTTGTACAATGTATTAAGAAAAAAAAAATAGTCAAAAAGAGACACATACAAGATACAACAAGCAATCTCTAAAGCAATAAATACTACTGGTCCTAGCGTTGTGACATTTTGAATTGAATACCCACAACCCTCCCA
>OMLF01014205.1:0-10290 GCA_900302615.1 Holocentrus rufus
TCGCTGAGTTTCTGCCAGAGCCGTGTCTGTTAGCCGGACATGCGATATCGGAACAGGAGGCCATTGTCAACCTGGAATGAGTCAGATGGTGTTGTGTTTTGTAGACAGTAACCCATAACACCAAGTGGCACGTCGTCGCTTGTGCATCTTGAGAGACACACTGTGATCTTGTGTTTCCAGAGTTTAGCTGCCGAGGAAGTTTTGTGTGTGTGGTGAAAAGCAGGGAGAGACAGAGGGAGATGCTCAGCCAATGAGGTGTTGTTTTGGAAAGGGGGCTGGGGGGGCTCAAGCGCGATATATGGCCCTCAAGATGAAACTGGTGAGTGATGGGACTGGACAAAACAAAGCTGGAGCGATGAATCCGCGGAGAGATGATCACAGTTCTAGGATTTCGTTTTAAAAAATGCGGCTTCCTTTCCAAGAACAAGCATCATGCTGAGAAGCGAAATTACGAAATATGTTCTGCAAACCTTGAAAACACAACCGGACAACCGTGATAGTTCTGCAGAATTGCACCATTGAGCGCGCAACTTTTGGCTCCCATGGGCCAATCTGTCATTATTTGTGTGTAAAAATAAGTTGCCACATCACTTTGACTCCCTCAGCAGCAACTTTTCGAGCCCTAATCTCTCCCCCAATTACCTCCTTCTATTTCTTGATTTGACACGGGCGAAAAACCGCGACGGCCTGCTCTCATCTGCGAGGGAAATCAAAACAAAACAAACCTTTCACTAAGTTGTCACTGACACGTCTTAATACCCACTACAGCCCTGATTTAATGGCATGTCATAAGCGCTGCCTGAATCAGCCTTCTTGGCGGAGACGCGACTCATGCAATCACGCGGCGGAGTTGACGGAAATCTGTCAGAGGGACGCATCTCTTTCCTCACGTTAGATACAGTGCTGCTCTTGTTCTTGGCAAGGGACGGATGTGTCGTAATGCGTATTATTCCTGGAAACCAGGATGTGTGTACAGCAGAGCCACCTAAACATTGCATTTATGTGAGGGAACCTGGGCAGCCAGCAGCTGAACAGTTCAAAATTGGGAATTACACTCCTCTTTATACCTGCTATGACTTTTATGTTGCACACGATAGGGTTTTCATCAAGATAAGGGGTTTATTCATTACAACTGAAGCAGTGGTGCGCAAATCTCAAATAAACCTCAGGAATTTTTTTTTTCTATAGCTTGTTGCCAATAGTCTGCACCTCATTGGATATGCATTCCACTATATTTTGGATAGATAAACACCCTAAGATCTTTGCATGCATTTTGCATATCGCATAAGATGTATTTAGTTATTATACTCTGCTCCAATGTGATCAGTTGTGCTGAATGTAATCAAAATGTATCTTAAATGTTGTGTATTGCACCTTTGTGTATCGCATTGCTTTTATTGCAACATGCTCCTGAAGGAATTTCATTTCATTTTTCTGTATGCTCTGCACTGCACATAAATCTACTTGACTCGACATGTTCTTTGAGTTTATTTGAATTTATTTGTAGAGACATAGAATCAATTCTTTGATTCCCTAAGCCCAAGAGAATTTTATCTTGGTGGTGCACTGGTATTCATAATTGACATCCTGCTTCGTCAAGGGCATTTTGCGCAGATGCAGCAAGGACTAAAATCTTCACCTGGATTCTCCAAATCCGTACGGGACGACTTCACCTGGACACAAACCAAAAAAAGGATGCTGTGTTTTCGTTGCATTTGCAAAGCAACATTCTCAAAGCTTTTCAGGATTACAGTTTTAGACAGTGGCATTTCTCAGGGATTATACAGCGAGCACTGCCTGTACTCTCCTTGATGCCAAATTCATGCAGAGCTCATGCCAAGTTAATAAACCCATTGACATTAGATAAGGCTTTCCACAGGAACAAATCATCTTCAATAAAACACGCACAATTGAACCTCAGAAGTTTGAGGCTTTGTCACATCTTGAGACTGTTGAAATGATATCGGTGTGCAGGGCCTTTTCCCTAATTTTTCTAATTATCACACATCACTTGAAGCTCGGTTTTTCACCCATGCAGCTCAACTGTTTGATTTCCAGGGCACAAAAAGTTTAAATGTCTCCCTTTATGTAAGTCACTGCAGGAAATTGGCCTTGGTGAAACTTTGTGCCATTGTCTACCAAGCTAGAGGAGGTGTGGGCTCCTCCCACCAATCAGAGCGATCCTTCTCCTTCCTGTGGGGAAACACTTCATGTGAGCACACACACAACAGGCTGTGGTATATAGATTATTGATTCCTAAGCATGATCAGGAGTCAGGATCGTCTCAAAAACAGGAGCTGGCGGGATTCTTTCTCAAGGACGCTGCAGCAGGGTGGATGTTTGCCGACACGGGGGCATGAACCCGGGCCCTGCGGTCGAGGGTTCGGTCTCCCCGGGCGCTGCACCGCCCTGCCGCCCCGACGTTCCACTGCTCCCCATCCAGCTGATCCAACTCAACCACGGCCGGCAAGGAAGCAAAGTTTCCGTCTCTCTCTCTCTCTGTTTGCAAACCGGCTTCCTCCTCCGGGCCAGAGACAGAACAGGCTGCTATTAATTACAAAGAAATATTATCCTCTTGCGGGAGATTCGCAACAACACGGGGTATCCAAAGCAAACAGATACGGTGTGCTTGGAAGCTTGGTGCCTTGTACGGCTGCCATGCCAAATCCAGGCCCACAGATCCTCTTACAGCAGATCAGAGAGAGGGAGAAGGCAGAGAGGGAGGGATGAGGAGGAGGGCAGGCTTGTTATCATGCATACTGCAGCATCATAATTCCCATTTCACCTCAACTTCTTGTCTACGGCACTGAGAAGTGATTTATTTGTGCACAGTTCCTGGTCTTTAACTTTCACTTTTTTTTTTTTTTTTTTTGCAAAACAAGCAGCAAACTCCGAGCAGGGTAAAGCAAACCTTGACAGAATCTGAAAGATCCGATTGCATGTGCGCATGATAAATACTTTCCAACACGCGGCGCCGCAGCAGATGGTTGTGTGGGAGGCTGTGAGTTTTTACACATAAATAACACCATATCAACCCATAAAACAGCGCCGGAGGAGGGAGAAAGTTGCATTCGGTGCAGTCAGATATTACATTTTGTTGCTGGAAGCCTTTCCGAGGTCAAAAACCACCAAAATATTATGATAATGCTTTAATACTGTTTTCCCATCAGGTGGTCCTGTGGAGCGTTGCACTAACGCCGCCAGCATTGCAGGGCTGATTACCACCCGCAGAGATGCACTCATGGTGCTGCAAGGTGCTATGGATAAAAAACAACCGCTAAAATGTCCTTTCAGGAGGCAGAACCCATCAAAAGAAATCAAACCTGTCACCCACATTTGGCTAGAAAAGGATTTGGTTTCATTGGGGGGGCACGGTGAAGCTCTCAAAACCGTCAATTTACAGTTTGAGCCGCTAAAGCCAGGGGGGCCCCTGAAGGCCCCGCAGTACTGTACATAAACACTAGCCTTTGTGTCCTCTGGTAAATAACCATTATTCTTTTGACGTTGCCTGCAAACCGTGAGGAAAGCACATCCTGTGCAGTCAAAGGGAGAATACTTGGTGTCAGGATGATGGATGAGGCTCGGCCATGTTGTTTTGATGGAGAGATGCAGAGGGGAGATCTTCCACGGCGGAGGTGTGAGAGGAGAAACCCCGGCCGGACCGCGTGAGTGACAGTCGGAAATATATGTTTTCAGAGGCAAAGTGACACCGCCGCTGTTGTTGGTTAGTGTGAATCCGTGAGTCCGCAGGGGAGCATTTTGAGGTTTGCTCTGACAGGAGAAACAGTCTCATAAATTTGAGCTCCGGAGCTCAGCTGCTAACAGGTTTATCTTCAGTTTTAAGCAATTTGATGACACTTTTGTCTGCTGCAATTTACAGAAAGTGCAGCAGAGGAAGAATCAATTCCCAGATTGCAAGCTGCAGAGTTAAGTCAGATGTGGGGTTTCATTTTACATTTTTAAGGCAAATTAAATAAGTGAGCAGGTTGGATTGCTGCAGATGTCAACTGCTTTTCAGTGTAAACAAATGCTGAGATTTTTTTATTTTGCTTTATGGAGTTGAAAATGAGTGATGAAAAACACATACTCTTTGGTAGGCAACTCAATTAGTTTTCATGAGATGTGAAGAAATCTGTGCTACAGTTTTACCATTTTGTTGCCTCTTGAACTAAAAACAGGATCTCACAGGTATACATGTGTGTGTGTGAGTGTATGTATGTGTGTGTGTGCGCATCTGTGAACTGCAGTACTGTCATCGCAATCTCCATCAACAGTCTCTTTCTCCACGAGACTGAGAAGACAAAACAGCCAGAGTATCCTCAAATCATCAGGGAGTTGTTGTGTCGAGGCCTGTGATCTTCTGGATTACGTGTCTCCCCTCGCCTCACACGACGCTCACCGGACATTAAGACCGAACTTGACAAATTCCTCTGCAGTTTATAAAAAGCTCCGGTTCGTTTTGTTGAACAGAAGCAGCAGCCCGTGCAGGCCATTGGACAAAACTCAAGTAATGCCTCTGTAATCATCTGGAGACGATGGTATCTACTTGAAAAAAGGCTGGACTGCAGCCATGAAGGGAAGCACCTGGTCAGCAGCAATGTTTAGGCCAACTGTGGTGATGAAATTATGTTCTCGGTTCAAAGGGGCCCATTGTTAACCAAGAAAACATTCTCTACGCCGTGAAACCACCACCACCAGCCTGTATTGTTGAGATCAGGCAGGATGAACCCATATATTCATGCCTTTTGTGCCAGATTCTTGAACTCTGAGATGCCCTTCTGCACACCACTGTTGCACTTGGTTGTCATTTGCATATTTGTGGTTTGCAATTTTCCTCCAACCGCTCTCATCAACGAGGCATTTTGCCTGCAAGACTGCTGCATGCTTTTTGTTTATCGCAGCACTCTTAGTAAACTCTCGGCAGTGTCGTGTTTGGAAATCCCGAGAGGGTTCCCATTTCTGAGATGCTGGAACCAATGCATCTAATGATGGTGCTATGTTGAAAATCACCTAAATCCTGCATCTTGCCCAGTCGAGTATACAGGTTAACCTGTTTGCACTGGGATCAATTCCAGGTTGTTAGTGGCATTTTAGCTCAGTGTAAAACTGAGCTAAAACTGAGCTAAAATGCCACTAACAACCTGGAATTGATGCCAGTGCAAACAGGTTAACCTGCAACAGTCCTGGGTAATTACCAACATCAGCAGAGGTGTAAATGGGTCACCTGCTTAGGCATGATAATACAAGAGATGGTCTACATTTTGGGAAAACAATCCTAACCTCAGTGTAACTTTAACACATTTCCAATAAATCACATTTTTTGGAATGGACTCCTGTCAGAGAAAACAATGCATTTCAGTCGGGTTGGAAAATTGTGACACAAGTTGAAATGTGGATGAAATATGCATATGGGACATCTAGTAATATGAACAATATCATCCGTTTTTTTTTTTTTTTTTTTTCAAACCCTGTCTGTGCTTTACCCTTGAATTCTTTATTCACTTGTAGATCGCTGTGTGGAGGAATTAGTGTATTTGTCTAAGTGGGGAGGTCTACCTAAAAAAAGAGCATGCTTAATGAATATTTTAGACATTACATCAACACCCTTGTGCAAAGTCACTCTCAATTGAACGCTGTGGTTCACTCTTGCTCACGGATGAAAGGTTGGATGTTGATGAACAAATTGGCTGCTCTGATGGTTGAAGTGGTGACCTTTCGGTTTGGGGATAGTTTCTCCAACCACTGGGCCAACCCTGCTGTCAACATGGATTTCGACACGCTGCTCACAGGTGTTGTTTTCCTTGTCAAGTAAGGTGAGAGAAGGATTTCACCAGCAATACTGTTAAGTCCCCTCCAGGCAAACAGCTCAGTTCAGCGAGTTCAGCTCAGGTCCGGTGGCGCGCTGAACAATAGAGGCTAGGCTGTCTGCAGGTTCTGGGATCTTCTTAATGAAATGGAGAAGCAGTTGGGAGATATTCCCCCAATGACTCATGTGTTTTTTCTCACCTTTATTTATCCAGGGAAGGGTTGCTGAGCATGCATGCTCCCCTTTCAGCAGCACCCGGCTGCATGTTCACAGACTTATACACACCCACACCTGGGAGCTGCTCAACAAAACCACAGTCTTCTGCTGCTGGCCGCGGAGCAACTCTGCTGGAGCAGTTGTGGGTTAAGTGCTTTGCTCAGGGGCACATCTGACAGTAGTTGTTGAAAGAGCGGAGAGTTATAGTTTTTCACTTCCTTTGCCCAGATTTTCCTAGCCAGACTGTGGATTTGAATTGGTCAAACCTACCAGTCACAAGCCTTCATGTGTTCCCTGTGTATATTATAGTGCAGCTTGAAAGGTGCAGTAAGTACATTTTTTATCCTTACATAGCACAATGATCATAATATATCTGCAGGGGTTGATAGATTTGTTGGTCAGTACCAATGATTACTTGCCAGGTGCTGAGATTTCTACTTTTCAAAACTCCAACCCATACTCCCTTTCTGAAACAAAACACCTCCCCCTCCTGTGAAATATTAAGACATTATATGACATTTCTGGCTCTGTTTCAAACAGGTTTTGTCCTGCAATGGGGCTCCTCTGGCTTCAACACTCATCTGGTTGCCTCAGTGCATTGAAATTTGCTTGCGCATGCTCAGTCAATCAGAATGACCCCACACAATCTTATGGCGCTTTGCCCCATATATGGTGAGTGGACCTCCACTTTGCATCCACTTTCCCGCTGCCTGAAAGAAGACAATACTGCCAAGGATGACCAGTGCACCATGGATTGGTCGCCACTGTCGATCCTCATGAGCAATGTGAGCGTCTTAATTCCAGGCATGTCTCTCTGAGTTTGGTGGATCCGCCACAGTGCGTAGACCGCTGAGGCCTTTGATCTGTGTGGCACCGGCGGCGGTGGAGCTATTAAACCGCTCCTCAGAGTCGTGGTTGGAATGTGATGACAGTGAGACAAAGTGTGGCATTGGCTCGCCACCATGGTTACAGATTTCCTGCCGCTGGCCCTCCCACCCACATCGTATAGAAGCATGCCTGATGCTGCCCCCGGAAGACCTCGATAACAACAACAACAACAACAACAACCTCTCCTCTGTCTCTGCCCAGGCGGCGCCCTGGTTCAACGCTGTCCCTGCCCGCTCCCTGTCCTCCCTGAGAGAAACATAAGCGGCTGGTTTGCCATCTTTCTCAAGACTGCCTCTTCACAGGTCAAAGGAGCTCAAAAGCTGAGAGCAGTGAGCTCTTTCAAAAGGTGTTAGGTCATGCAAGAAACACTCTCAAATGGCCTTGCTGCTCCGTGAATCACTGAAAACTTAGAGGAAATACACTCACTATATGTAGGGCAAAATGCCACAGGGTTGTGTAAGGTCATTCTGATTGGCTGAGCCTGCACATGCAAGTTTGAGTGTGCTGAGGCAACTAGATAAGCTGTTAAGTCAACAGAGCCTTGTCAGAAAGTGCTCATCATAGAATTAGAGTTACCATATGTAACTATTGTTCTGTGCTTTAAGTATCAAGCTTAACTGTTTCGTTCTTGGTCACAGACAGAGATTGAAAAGTCATTGATTATCTATATGTAGGAACAAACAAAGGAAGAAAGTCTTGTCTCCTTCAAATAAGGGAAAAAATGCTGTTGGGAAGAGAAAATTTCACGTTTTGCCAGAGATAAGAGTGCAGACTGGGTGGAAACACTGGCGTGATCCCATCACTCCAGGAGACAAACACCAGAGAATATCCTGAGCTGCTGCCCAAATGCACGGGGAAAAGAACATTATCATTGGCGGCGTGATCAAGTTCTCAAGACCATTACAGAGACGGTCGGTAAGGGGAATTGGCAACAGCACACAAATGTGCCGTACCACCAATGTGGCAACCTTCATCAAGACGAGGGAACAGTTAAAGTTAAGTGCTGAAAGTGTTTCCTTTCTGGTTCTGTCTGGTTCCACATGAAGACTGCTGAAATTCCTGGCTTTCAGAAGGCACTTTTCACTGCTTAGCAATGCAAGAAATTTTGGCTAAAATGCTTAAGCCTCAATGATTAGAGACAAAATACTAATATTACAGTATTTTGCATTATCTTCACCAGATGCTTCTGCTGGTGCTCTGCTCTGATTTGCTAGCATATCGTCTCTATGTGAAAATTCGGCTTGATGATATGTGTCAGCTACAGGCCACCATAGTTCAAGGGAAAGGAAGGGTGAGAGCCTTGGAGGGGTTGAGGCAACTTCATATTGTTGCTGTTTGTTCTGGTCACTGATAGAGGTTGATTGAAGCCAGATTTATTAATGGCTCTTTACAACAGGGAGCCTCAGGGCTTTGGGTCAATCCAGTGAGGTCAGGCCACTTAGATACACCATTTGGACTCAACTACATTGAGGCTTGCAGGGCGAGGGTGCAAGAATAGCGATAGTTCTTGGGGTCATGAGGTGTTTTGAGTCATGTATTCAAAAATGTGATCCAAAACAGTAGGACTCAAATAGACCAGAAGTGAAGTACTTTAGTTCAGAGCTATCAAGGCTATTACCACTTTATCTTCGCCAGTTTAACATGGCTGTCGGCACATTGGAGATCTGCGTGACGTTCATGTTTCACTTGGATGAAGAAACCCCCTGAGCCATATTGCTCTATTACAAAGTGTTTTAATAGTCATTGCAGTGGCCTGCATATGGGAATGTTCATTCTGTCTATGGAGACTCCACCTTTACCATATGCAGAGTTACAATTATGATTCAGTACACTGCAGAAAATGTCCACTCCAACAAGATACTTAATTTAATCCTACACTCTCTGTGACATAGCTCCTTAAAATTAGAGGAAACACTACACTGGTTTACCTCTTTCCAATGCTGACTTTTTTTTCAAGAAATTCATGAATCAAATTACTTTTTCTTGAATAATACATTTTTTAACCAGTCACAGTTAAGATTAAATTTTAATGATCCCTGTGGGGAAATTACCTCACCAGAGCAGTAAAGAATAGGAGACACACTGAAAGTAATACAAGAAATAATGACAAGAAAAAGAAAATGTAAAGGATAGTACAGTAAAGAAGATATATGTATGTATAACATCTTTATCATGCTAACACACTGCTGGCTTGAAAGAATTCTCACTATGTAGACCATTGACAGATTTATAGGTTGGCAGAAATTTGCAGTTTACAGAGCTATGAATTTATAGCTCCTACAGTACGCAGGGTGTGTAAATATGCTTAGCTGACTGTCCAGTTCTTGAAACAAGTTGATTTGCCCTGGAAACAAGAGAAACTTTCTCATCCAACCTAAAGAGCTTTTGCTTATTTGAAGAAAAATAAGATTTTAAGGCTGAAGACAAGATTAAATGACTTCTTAAGATGGCCATTTTTTGCAGTCTCTGGCAGCTGAATAGTTGAATAAATGAATGGAGGGGTGTAAGTTCCACCATGGAAGAGATTGTCTCAATTTTTATTGCCATTGGCAGACATCATAGACTAAATAATGGTTATGTAATGGAACTGGTGCTGCATTTAATGATACCTGAAAAAACATAGGAAATAAATGGTGGTGGTCATGTTCATTCATGCCGGTAATTATTATTGCCTTTTCAAAGGCAAAAAAACCCCTCAAAGTAAAGAAATTATTAACTTTGGATTGCATTGATCCAAAATTTTAAACCACTCCATGTCTGTCTGTCTGGGACATTTACCAGTCTGATACTGGGAAACCATTGACGAAATCACTGAGGGGATTGTACAAAGTGAGCATAGTATCACCCCAAAAACCAGTTTCCAGTCAGCAGTCAGATTCTATCCAAGATTAATCTGCAATTTAAAGGTTCCTTTACCTTTCTCCACTTGGACAGATTTTTCCTTTCAGTAAGGAGCTCTCAAGAGAGGATGGAGGCAGTAAGAGAACAGGAATGCCATATCAGTCATATTTTCTCAGAAATATTACAATAAAAAATATTTTAACTAAATTTTGGAGTAACTTTATACATCAGTAAGAGGGAAATTACCACCCCTGTGGACTCTAAGAGCAATTTTGGCCCTTCAAAGGTGGCCTGAGGACAGCCCGACCCAAAACCTTGAGTCTCCTAAAGGGCCTCGTCGTAAAAAGAACACTTACGCCCCAACATTACTCAGTTTGGGAGTTTTCGCATTTATGACAATCCACATTTTCTCTCGAATATAATGTGCTGTCTCCCTTTGAAGCCTCGTTCCTTTCAGCGCTGCAAGTATGACTGGAATCCTTTGATTCTCACTTTTCCTGCTTTTTTTTTTCCATGCGCCTCGGTAGTGAGGCGAAGTT